>JBBPDA010091937.1:5000-11775 GCA_037974385.1 Arnoldichthys spilopterus
GATTGAAAACAGACCTTTTGTTCATCCTTCTAGTTTGTACTAAATGTATAAATGTTATGTGCATGTATTTATTCGTTTTTACTGTTATTAATATCTGAAGCTTCCTTTGTTCTTTTTATAAACAGTTTGATTCTGTATTTGCAGTTTCTGTAAAGCGCAACAGAGTTTAAACGTCGCCATATAAATGTTATTATTATGATTATAAGAAATGAGCCGACACTTATTTATTTCTTTATGTAATTATTGGAATGCAGCGTATTCATAAAAAAATAAAATAATAATTATAAATTCATTTAAAAAAATTGAAATTCAAATAAAATAACAATAAGAAGAGAAAACCCTCCGCTCACGTTCCAAGCCTGTCTACGTGTCCGAGGCAGGTGGAGAAGCAGTAGTTGTACGCGATGACGATGGAGGGATACAGGGACTGGAAGTCCAGCACCACCACAGAGTTACTATAGAAACGTGACTCCGGCTCCAAGACCAGTGGGATACACTGTGGTGCCCTCTGCTGGGCGCGCTGCTGGGGGCTTGGCGTCACAGGGATGTAGTTCATTGGCTTAGCAACTCGCAACATCATTGACTCCACGCGGTACTGCAGGGAGGGAGGGAGGGAAAGAGGAAGGGAGGTAGGGAAGGAGGGAGGGAGGGAGATAGAGAGAGAAAGAGGCAGGGAAGGAGGGAGGGAGGCAGGGAAGGAGGGAGGGAGGGAGATAGAGAGAGAAAGAGGCAATGAGGTAGGTAGGGAGGGAGGTAGGGAGGCAGGGAAGGAGGGAGGTAGGGAGATAGAGAGAGGGAGGAAGGCAAGGAGGGAGGGAAGGAGGAGGCAGGGAGGTAGAGAGGGAAAGAGGTAGGGAGGTAGGGAGGTAGGGAGGGAGGGAGAAAAGGCAAGGAGGGAGGGAAGGAGGAGGCAGGGAGGTAGAGAGGGAAAGAGGTAGGGAGATAGAGAAGGAGGGAGGGAGGGGGATAGAGAGAGGGAGGAAGGCAAGGAGGGAGGGAGGGAGGGAGATAGAGTGTTACAAATTGTACGGTGCCAACAATGTTACAGTGTGTACAGTGGAATTTGTATTTGGAATGTCAGTGCCATTTACGGTGTGTGAGGTGATGAGTGTGTATTGCAGTGCAGTGTGTACATTGTTACAGTGTGCAGCAGTGCAGAGGGCACGTTAGAGGGTGTGCAGAGTCGTAGTGTACGTGGTGTTACAGGCTACAGTGTGCATGGCGTTCATACCTGAGATCCTCTGGTCAGTACGTGGTAAAACTGGATCCCGAACACACGAGCAAACTCACTGGTCCGGCCCACAATGTCCTGCTGCTGGAGGAGCTGGACCACTCCACACACTCTGCTCATGTAGTGATCCACCACCTTCCACCTGGGCAACACACACGGTGGGATCCGTTACAGGGTGAAGTGCATTAACTACACCGGGTGGTCTGTCGGTCTGGAGCGGAGACTCACCTGTACAGGTCTGTTTTGTGATCGAACCAGTCTGAGAGTGCGCGCGGGGTGTACAGAGGGAAGCGCTGGTGCAGCAGGTGGAACGCCACGTTCTCGAAGCTGTAGTTATTCAACGCTGCCTGCGGAACACACACACACACGGTCAGCACAGCGATGCGTCGGGTCTCTGAATGTACAGGAAATCGCTCTGCGGATGAAAAAGTACCTCCGTCTTCATGATTCTCCACAGGTTGATGGTGATGCGTCCCACAACGTGGATCTCGGACATGGTGTCGGCGCCGTATTCGTCTTTTTCTGCGGCAAAGCGGTTTTCCTTTGCATCTCCTGAGACAGACAAACAACTACATTACCCATAAAACACAGCAATGACGCGTTAAAGCTGAGCGCAGAGCTTCCAGACGCTTCCAAGTGCTGCACTTCTGAAGATGAATCAATGAAAGGAGCTTTATTACAGCTGGGCGTGAGTGTTGACCAGGCCTGGACATTAAAACAATCAGTAGACATTGGAATATCAAACGTTCCCTAAAGCAGTTGCTACTCCAGAACACCAGGAGGTGCTGTGTGTCTTTCACTCTTTAGACAATAGGTCTATCAGCCAGAACATTAACACCAGTGACTGGTGAAGTGAATAACATTGACTAGTTATATCATTACAAGGGCACCGGTCAGGGGGCTGGGATATATTAGGCAGCAAGTGAACAGTCAGTATGTGAAGTTAATGTGCTGGAAGCACAGGATCTAAGCCACTTTGACAAGGGCCTTATTGTGATGTTCTAGAACGGCAGCTCTTGTGGAGTGTTCCAGGTGTGCAGTAGTTAGTGCCTACTTAAAGTGACCCAAGAAAGGACAACTGGTGAATTTGCAACAGGGTCATGGGCACTCGAGGCTCACTGATACTTGTGGGAAGTCAAGGCGCTGGTCGGATCCCACAGAGGAGCTACTGTGGTGTAGAAAGTGACGTTGACTCTGACAGAAAGGGCTCAGAACACACAGTGCACCACAGTCAGAGCTGCTTCAGCAGCAGGAGGGACACACTCAGTATTAGACAGGTGGTGTTAATGTTATGGCTGATGGGTAGTCAGCGTACCTGGAACTCGGGAGATCTGCTGACACAGGTCCAAGCCCAACGCAGACGCCCGCTGCAGCAGGTAACCCCATGAATGCATCTGCACCTCATAGCCCACCAGGATGTCCGGGTCGTATCTACAGAGAGAAGGAAGCATCAAGTAAAAGTCAGAAATCGTGGCACTATCTGCACCCTAGGGGCAGTTTGGGAATTCTGTGTCTTGCCCAATGGCAATGCAGCCGTGGATGTTGGAGAGGTGAGTGCATCACAATCAACACAATCAACAAGTAAAGAAAAACAAAATCAGTAGGAACATAAAGGTCTTCTTACTTCCTCATGATGGTGCAGACTTCTTCAAACAGCTCGGTCTCATCAGCAGCGTAACTGACCTGCAGTCCTGCAATACCAGACCTGACCAGCAGGGGCGCCGTGCTCCTTGAGCCTACAACAATGACGGAACCACACGCAAGTTTTATCTGAACTTGTATGTGACCAAAACGAGTGCAGAAACGCAGTGGTACTAAGGCATAAGATTCGGAAAGTGATGATCGCGTGTATTCTTCTATTCTTGTTTAGCAGAAAAAATCTTTCACATTTGTATCATTTTTTTATGCAAAAACGGTCAGAAAAACAGTCCGAAACGCAGACTGGAACCTGACCAGTCTGGAGCGTGTCTAACCTCGTCCTGCAGAGTGGCAGTCTTTGTCGATGATGACGGCTCCTGTAACCCGAGTGCTTTCACAGTCGGGCAGCGTGCTGTCGGAGGTGAGGCAGTAGAATAAGGCACATATGGGGTCAAACTCGGGGTCAGGCTCCAGGTCACGCCGAGTCCGTGCGTGCAGCTCCATACTCATCACAGTCAGGTGCTGAACCTGAGGACAGACGGAGAAATGTTCAGAGGTCAAATCACCAAGTAAAAGTGATCCAAGAAAGCAAAACTGGTGAATTAGCGACAGGGTAATGGGCACGAAAGACTTCTTGCCAAACTCGGAGAGAGAGGCCGAGCCCATCTGGTCTGACCCTTAAAAAGATACTGTGGTGTAAAAAGTGATGCTGACTCTGATAGAAAGGGATCATAACACACAGTGCAGCACAGTCTGAGCTGTTTCAGCAGCAGGAGGGGACACACCCAGTGTTATGGGTGGTGTTAATGTTATGGCTGATCAGTGTAAACAGAACGTGGTTTCTTTTTTGTCTGACGCTGTAATGATATACACAGATCAGCCATGTGATTATTTGTCATCGTGGACAACTGTGAACACACTCAAGCACCACAATGAAATGTGACCTCTGCATTTAACCCATCACACATGGAGCAGTGGGCAGCTACCAACAGCGCCCGGGGAGCAGTGTAGCAGGACGGTACATTACTCAAGGGCACCTCAGTGGTGCCCAGGGACTCAAACCTGTGACCTTCAGTTCACGAGAGCAAGACCCTAACCACTGCCCACTGGGTTGGCCTTCGCTCCCTACATGCATCAATGAGCCTTGGGTGCCCATGTCCCTATTGTCAATTCACCAGTTGTCCTTCCTTTGGTAGGTACTGCACACCTGGAGAGATCCACAAGACCTGCTGCTTTGGAGATGGTCTGACTCTGTCGTCTATCCCTCACAAGAAGTTGCCCAGATGCCCATTTTTCCTCTTTTCAGCACATCAACTTCAAGAACTGACTGTTTACTTGCTGCGTAATATTTCCCACCTCACCGTCAGTGGTGTTATTGTTATGGCTGATAGGTTCTGAGTACTAATCACTTCATGCAGATATACTGTCCATGTTGGGCTGTGGGTATGGGGGGAAAACAGGGAAAAATGGCAGACACACTATTGTACAGTACCTCGTGCAGCGCTTTAGCCTCCTGCAGGTTCTGCATGCTGACTTTAAATCCGTACGAGTTACAGATAGACGGACCCTCGATCTGAGAGCTGTCCTTCTTGGGTACATTCAGACCTGTGAACTGATTCTACAGGAAAACAGAGGGGTGTTAAAACTACACCATCACACAAAGCTAGTAACGCATGTACAACGCTGGGGCCCAACAATTCATCGCTTTAAAATGGAAAGAATAATGTGAAAGAGAGCGATTTTCATCACACAGGTGACATCACACAGGCTGCAGATTTAACTGTATCATATATGACGCAGTACTGATGAATTTTAATTGGGAAACTGTAACAGTACTGAACTCAAATCATGAATCATCATTGAGAATTGGCTCATGATTGAGAAAAAGCCTTGTGAATAAATAAATAGATAGAGATAGAGACAAACAGATAGATAGATAGATAGATAGACAGATAGATAGATAGATAGATAGATAGATAGAGAGATAGATAGAGATAAATAGATAGATAGAGAGATAGATAGAGATAGAGAGATATAGAGATAGATAGAAAGAGAGATAGAGATAAATAGATAGATAGAAAGAGATAGGGAGATAGAGAGATAGATAGAAAGAGAGATAGAGAGATAGATAGAAAGAGAGATAGATAGAAAGATAGATAGATAGATGAAAAGTGAACGAAATGTGACCTCTGCATTTAACCCATCACACGTGCACACGTGGAGCAGTGGGCAGCTACCAACAGCGCCCGGGGAGCAGTGAAGTGGGAAGGTACCTTGCTCAAGGGAACCTCAGTGGTGCCCAGGGACTCGAACCGGCGACCTTCAGGTCTCAAAGGCAGCGTCTTAACCACTAGGCCACCACCGCCCACACATAAATACACATATATCAAATGTTGGTTTCCTCGCTACAGGATCATGTTTGGACTTGAAACTACATAAAGAACATTTGTATTTGCAGCGTTCTGGACATTCGGTCCTTCTGTCTGACTGTACCTTCATCTGTGTAGTCAGGAGCACTCGCCGCAAAGCGTCTGTTTTGCTGTTCCTCCTCTGCTGCACCTTCCGAGACTTGGGCTCCATGTCTGCAAACAAAACGTGTTTAAATTGTCCAAGTCACACCCTCAAAACTTTCATTTTGTTGTATCCCCATACTATGGAACGCTTGCTAGCATGCTAAAACATTATAACACACAACAGAGGAGCTACTCAGCACATGAGACTATGCTAACACCTGGGATAACCAGCGTGATGCTTCATGATGGAGACAGGTTGTTTTTCCCTCACTAGGTGGTATGGCAACATGATGGTGTAACACTGAGATCAGATAAATATCTTCAATAGATCGAACTCGGTACCTAATATGTCTGAGAAATATTTGCTAGCGTAGCATAGCTAACCTGGATACAGCAGCTCACCTTCTAAACCACATGCTTATCTCATTGGCAACAGGCTCCTCCTATTTATTTTCTGCCATTTATATTTGTACGTTTGTTCTACACAGAGCCTATGGCGCAGCCTACGAAGGAGCCGTTATACAAGTGCCCCTCTGTGTCCGAGTCACTGGACAATTCCACTGCAGTAGTGGTGGGAACACTTGAGATCACTTGGATCTGCTACAGCTTGTTGGCTTCCACCTGAGTAACGTCTGTACTGTGCATAGACTGATGAGAGATAAACGGTTGCAGACGATGAACCAAATAATCAGATCTACCTTCCAACGTCTGTGGCCTTACAGAGTGAACTAACTGTGATTGGTCCATTGGAGCATTGCATTCCCTTCAGTGAGCTCAACTTAATTAGAAAACCATGGAAAAATCCAAAAATGGGATACTACCCAGGGGACCAATCACAGTCGCCGCAGCATGTAGTTACATTTCTTTGGGGGGGATGTGCACGTCAGACTATGGTGAACGGTACAGGACACGCTGTACCCATGTCCTTTGGGCTGTTGTCAGATGTAGCACCCTCTACTGGTGATATACAGAGCGACAAACTCTGCAAGGCCAACACTCTTGGAAAGTTCATTTTGGAAAATGAAAGCACGGAATCTATGAATTATTTTGGATGAGGGTCTCGTTTAAATGACCTTTCCCGAACATGCCGGTTTCTCCTAAACAACATCAGGAAAATCCGTCACCATCGATGCTGCTCGGATTCTCGTCCAGTCACTGGTCATGTCAAGACTGGACTACTGCAACTCTCTCCTGGCTGCTCTTCCTCTGAAGGCCACAAGACCTTTACAGCTAATTCAGCAGGACGTCTGGTCTTCAATACACCTAAAACCTCACACACCACCCCACTTCTGAGGACCCTTCACTGGCTTCCTGTATCTCACACCACCCCACTGCTGAGAGGCCTTCACTGGCTTCCTGTGTCTCACACCACCCCACTGCTGAGAGGCCTTCA
>JBBPDA010091968.1:0-11774 GCA_037974385.1 Arnoldichthys spilopterus
CCCCGGGCGCTGTTGGTAGCTGCTCACTGCTCCACGTGTGCACGTGTGATGGGTTAAATGCAGAGGTCACGTTTTGTAGTGGTGCTTGAGTGTGTTCACAATGACAAATAGTCACTTTCACTTCAGTTGAGAGTGGTGTGGCTGAGAAACTGGATCTCTGTGATTTAATTAAGGAATTTGCTGCAAAGAAGTTCAGAGAAGTACAATTTTCAAAGCATCGATCTTCACTGATATACAGAACGGCTGAAGTGATTTGTTGCAACGGCTTTTGTACAGTTCTACTGTTCATTGCTTTGAAAGCTTGGTGATGGTCTGGTCATTTGGTCATTTTCAGTGGCAGCCTCACCGCACTGAAATGGTGTGTAATGTGCCTTTCATACGGCTTTAAAAATATTTTTGCAGTGTCGTCTGTTTTCTGGCCTGCTGTTATACTGTCTGTAGGGCGATGGCCAGTTAAAAATGTAAACTTTTTGATGGAACAGAGATTTTGTCTCTAATAGTCTAACAAACTGTGTCTTAACTTAACTCTGTGACTCTCTGAGCCATGAAACTTGATGTGTAAAATACTTGCAACATTTTGTTTACTCAAAATATTTTTGCGTTAGTAGGGCCCCGAAAATGCATTTGCCCAGGGGCCCCCAACCTCCTTAATCAAGCCCTGCTTAGGAGGCTCTGCACTGAAAAGAGGTGGATAACAAATGCCAGGAAAAAGCAGTGGAGCAAACACCATGCCAGCCACACCTGCCACCAGGTACAAAGACTCCACGTCACCCGGTGGGCCAACTATGAATATAAAGGGCTTTGGACAAGTTGGAAAACATAAGCACAGATTGCCGTAACCATAGAGATACATCGTCAGCGCCCCCCCGCGGTCTTGACACTGTGTGCCCACGAATGCAGGGCTCTTTACCGCCCTCTGCTGGCCCCACCAGGTGCTAACACAAGTGTATTTACAGAGCAGTCTTTGCCAGTTTGAAAGTGACTCTCTGTCATTGTGAACACACTCAAGCACCACAACGAAATGTGACCTCTGCATTTAACCCATCACACCTGCACACGTGGAGCAGCAGGCAGCTACCAACAGCGCCTGCTGGGCATCCTACAGAACGATGTGCTTCCACCTGCGTGGAACAGTTTGGGGAAACGGGCAATGTCCAGTTTCAGCATAACAGTGATAATGAAATGGTCGAGTTTAGTGTGGAGGAAATTGACTGACCTGACCTCAGCCTCATGCAACACCTGTGGAATGAACTGAACGCCTTGAGTTGGGGCTTATCGCCCAAAATCAGTGCCTCGCTAATGTTCTTGTGGCTGAATGAAGTCAATCCCTGCAGCCATGTTCCAAACTCTAGTGATAAACATTTTCAGCAGATAACTATAACTGCAGCAAAGTTGGGCAAAGACTCTATATTAAAGTTATTCATGTTTTTTTTTCATCATAATTTCAACTTTCTTCAAGAAATGATTGATAAACAACATACGTAATTATATATCAACAACGTCTACACCAGGGCCTTTATTTTGACGATCTAACGCAAAGAATTGAACCTTCAGGTCCCAAGGGCAATGATCTTACCACTAGGTTACCACTGAGTACTGTTTCTGAATATAGGAATATGTATATATTCATATTTCTGCAACAAAATTACTTTTATATCAACAAACGTTAACTCTGGCTTAACCAGTGCAGTAGCAAAATTTTGCTTAACATTAAAAAGTTTGAAAATATTGCTTTACATATTTATGTGGTTCAAAAAAGATTCTATTTATGTGGTTTTAGTTTATAAGTGAAAAGATTAAAGGTCAACGCCATAAATAGACATTAATTCATAGGTAAAATATGCAGCGATGTGTTTTCAACACTGAAAAAATAACCAAAACTGTCACGTTGTGTCACGATGGCGAGGTGGTGTCGGGAGTAAACGCAGCGGTCGCTGAAGAAGGGCTGGTTAGAGGTTTTTTATTATAAATAAACAAACGAAACACTGAATAAACGGAGAAAGAACAGAGAAAGAGACGTACAAACGAGGAACACCTGACAAAGGGACCTGATGGCAGGAACGAGAAACAGGTGAGAGCTGGGGCTGGGGGCGTGGCTAGGAGAACACGTGGAAACAAAAACGCATGGCTACCAAAACAAACACAGACAGGACACGTGGGACGTGACACCAAAGACCAAACAGACTTTTATTTTTATTATTATTATTGTTATTATTATTATAATTATTTGTCCTTTCAAAATTACAAAATTTGCACAAGTAAAAATATATAAAAAATTATACTTTAATTGGTTAAATAATCTTTGGTAGCATGTGTCCGCTTTCTGTACCCTACAGAATTCCTTTAGATACCAAATGTTTCTGCAACAAAATACAATGTATATTAAAAAAACGTATCTCTGGCACATCTAGTATAACACAACATGACTTTTTCAACATTAAAATATTTTTAAAATATAGCTTTACACAGTTATGTGGTTCAAGCAAGGTTCAGTTAATGTGATTTTAGCTTACAAGTAAACAGGTTAAAGGTCAAAGTCATTAAAAGCCATTAATCCATAGGTAATTTATGCAGTGTGGTAAGTGCGGTAAGTGCCCCGACAGTCCTCCTGCATGGATTTGTTGGATTCCATCATCAGCTTTATCTTACATAACTCTGGATCTTTCAGTCAAACTAAAACTCGCTAAAGGTGTTTGCACTTTCACACCAACAGCTCCGAGAATTTCTTGTCTGCACTCAAGCTGAATTTTCTGGGGCAGCCAGTCCTGGATAAACTGCCAGTCTACTGCTAGTGAATGAATGACCTTGAAGTAATTTAGAGATCTTTTTAAACTCCATTCCTCAGCCTTAGAGAGTTATTTAGATCTTGGCATGATGACAACACACACTTCAGTAACACAGACAACAAGGTTCAATGAATGTGATTTTAGCTAATAAGTAAACAGGTTAAAGGTCGAAGCCATTAATCCATAGGTAGTATATGCAGTGCGGTAAGTGCGGTAAGTGGCCCTACAGTCCTTTACAGTATTTTATGCACTAATCATCATGCTTTCTCATTTCACCACTGAACAAAAATAACCAATACTGACCAATCACTATTATTTATTTATTTATTTAATAATTTTTTTATTATTGTTATTATTATTTGTCCTTTTAAAATGAAATAATTGTACAGGTAAACAACTATTTGGTAGATTTGGTAGCATGTCTCAGCTTTTTGTACCTCTACAGAATTCCTTTGGAAACCATATGTTTCTGCAACAAGATATGATTTATATTGAAAAAAGATAACTCGATATGACTTTTTCACATTAAAATGTTTGAAAATATGGCTTTGCGTGGTTCAGCAGTTCAGGAAAGATTCTATTTATGTGCTTTTACCGTAGAAATGAAAGGATTAAAGGTCATAGTCATTAAAAGCCACGAATCCATAGGTAATGTATGCAGTGTGGTACGTGCAGGGGTTCCTCCACCGTCCTTTACGGTATTTTTAGCACACGGACCGAGCAAATGATCCGTATATGAAATCTCGTCTCCGTCTCCATTGTGAGGATATTAGGTCCACTTTTTAAATCCGAACCCTTACAAAGTAGGTCCCTTCCACTTAAAATAAAGGTGCCTTTGGAGACGCCACAGAAGAACCAGCTTTGGATCCCTGAAGATATTTTTGATGAATTGTTCCTTTTTTAAAATAAAGAAACCTCCGTCGAAATCAGTGGATCAAATTATTCTTCAAGGGACCAGAAGTGGTTCTGGCGTCTCACCCGGGACGGGAATTTTTAATGGTGTGTCGTCTGAGGGCCGGGGGGCCGGCTGTTTTGGGACTCCGGAGCTCGCTCACAGCAGACGGGCCCCTCATCGCCGCAGGTGAGAGGCAGCGTTGCACATAATGAGTTTGGACTTGGAGGTCCGTGGTCGCACGTTTCTGGCACTGTGGCGGAACACTGGAGGCGTGGTGGGTCGCTCGGCCGTGGAGAGAGAGAGAGAGAGAGAGATCTCCCCTGCCGCTGTCAGACCCACCCATTCAGAAAGGGACGGGGAGAGACTCTGACATTTGTCGCCGTCTCGGCCCAGCGCGGCTTTCCGGATCTGTCACCGGCTCGCCCGTGAGTGCGTCCTGTTTTCTAATCAGCAGCCCCTCTTTCCTATCGGCCCGTCCTCCTCGCCGCGTTGCGTGGGCCACAATGACAAGTAGCTGTTTTGCATATCTGAGTTCTGTGGCGCCCAGATGACTTTCATTCGAACCGCAGAGCGACCAGAAGCTGATAAGAAGGGGCTTTGAGAAGCTCTCCACGTGTTGACAGCCACAGGTAATGGCAGCCTCTCAGCGGCTGAAGTCCATTAATTTGGTGAGTAGGCTCTTCACCTGTTTGCGTAACTGGGTCAGCCAAAGCGATGAACACCCAGTGAAGGGAAACTGTGTAAAAAAAATAAAAAAATAAAAAATTAAGGAGCTTACATTTTTGACTGGGCATGAGGGCAATGACTGTATGCGGCAAGCGGTGAAATTAAATTACTTTTTAGTGGCTCTCACAGATCACTGCCAAATCTCATTAAAGGAGTAAAAGCTAGAGACCCTGACAGGAGATGCACTGGGACATTAAAGTTCCCCTGTTTCATTCGAGGCAGTGGTATATAATCTCACCTGTACTTCTGCAACAAAAGCCTCAGGCAGAGAGAGAGAGAGAGAGAGAGAGAGAGAGAGAGAGAGAGAGAGAGAGAGATGAAAAGCCGCTCCATCCTAAACCAGTTTGCTGTGATTCTGAATTTTGCCTTTAACCACGGGAGGGGGTGAAGACTTCTGTCAGCAAAAGTGCTTAATGGCCCTCACATTTTTGTAAGAGATACTATATGCAGACTTTTACTTGCTTATGTGGGATGTTGCAAGAAAATCATAAGAAAAATCTCCTAAAAGTTCAAACTAAGGAACAGTGTTAAGTCATAGCAGGTTTTAGCCAGTTACTAGAAGATGGGCAACAGCAAAGGCTGGTCTGTGTTCTCCAGTCCCACAGTAGAGCTACATGCTAGCCTTCACTCATTGTGTGGTTGGGGCAGTGCTAGGCATTGGGTCTGATTGGATATAATTAAAAATGGGGGGGGCGGGACTATCCATCTATCCATTTTGCTGGAGCCAATCGCAGCTGACTGCGGGCCTAAGGCAGGGTTCACCCAGGAGAGGAGGCTCCACCCATCGCAGGGCAACACATAGACAGACAACCAATCACACACACTCTCACACTTATGGGCAATTTAGAGCATCCAATCAACCTACTACAGCCTTTGGACTGTGGGAGGAAACCGGAGAACCCGGAGGAAACACACACCAACACGGGGAGAGCTCACACAGAAAGGCCCCCGTGGCTGAACCGGGATCGAACCCAGGACCTTCTCACTGTGAGGCGACAGTGTTGACCACTGCACCACCGTGCAAAATACACAGTAAACTCTTAATAATTGCAAATACGAATTGAAATATGTAATAATGGTTAATTGTTAAAATATAAAATTAATGATTAATGAGTTTGTAATAATTTTTACCATTTTTCAACCATCTGTAAACGCCCACACGATACCTTGTTTATAAGTCAGTACATAAAAAAATGCAAATTATTAATGTGACAGCTTCTAAACAGTAGTGCATATCAAGTGCACTCAAGATAAGATGTAACGTGTGAAGATACATAAGTACTGTGCCCAAGTCACCATTCTTCCCTGTAGTATGTCGGTCTTTGTATAAATACATAAATATATATTACATATGAATTAATTTAGAAAAGCACAAGTTTGGTTCCGAATTTATCCCTGATGCCTCCAACTCCTGCATGGATTTGTTGAATTCCATCATCAGCTTTATGTTACATAACTCTGGATCTTTCAGTCAACCTAAAACTCGCTAAAGGTGTTTGCACTTTCACACCAACAGCAACAGAATTTCTTGTCTGCACTCAAGCTGACTTTTCTGGGGCAGCCAGTCCTGGATAAACTGCCAGTCTACTGCTAGTGAATGAATGACCTTGAAGTAATTTAGAGATCTTTTTAAACTCCATTCCTCAGCCTTAGAGAGTTATTTAGATCTTGGCATGATGACAACACACACTTCAGTAACACAGACAACACCGGACCCTAGATGTCCGGTGTAAATACAGGTTCCACGTGCAGGACGTTCTAATCAAAGCACCTAATCTGGAACACCTGATTATAAATTTATGGGCTTTAAAGTTTTTTTTTTAGAGTTTTTAAAAGCATTTTGCCTAGTTTTTTTCAGCGTAACTGACCTGCTTTTTGTTTATTTAAGTCATGAAAATTACTACAAAATGTCACATTTATGTAAAAAAATGTTTTGCAGTATAATCACATTTATCAGCATACATTTTTAATAAAATTCTCTTAAAAAACTTAACTTAAAAAACTAAAATTATCATATTTCAATAATATGCAGCCACTCTCTCGCTCATGTATGAAATATTATAAGAAAATATTACAAGTGTTAATGTGGAAAATGTGGGTTTGTCATGTGATTTGTGCGATTACAGTCAGTTATGGCACAGCCTGAGGCGTTACCTTTTAGATGTTTCCTATTGGTGCTTAAACCAATGGTAGATGTTATTACTCTAGAAGGTGCCCCAGCTTTTTGCCTGCTCCTTCTCAGCAGGAGCACTGCTGTAGCTCCAGCTTGTACAGGCCCCATGCTGCGCATGTTCTGACTTTGGAGTGGGGGGCATGTGGCTAGAGGGCCCTTACCTCAGCCCCCATAGTGGTAATAAACATGCTTACATGAGGATTCCAAGACCTTTCCCCGTGTGCCCCCAGTGCCATGTCCTCACATGCATATGCTCAGCACAAACGTGCCAAGACAGGACTCGGTGGAGCTGCCAAACCTCAAGGACTTGCTTTGAACCTTACAGCATTGGCCGATGCCTACTGGAATTGTGAAAAAGTCCAATTTTTTAGGGGTTTTAACATTAAAACCAGAGTGAAATGGATTAATGTTGATGACTCTACCCTTCATTGACCAGATTACTGTTGTAAAACAGCTTCTGAGCAGTTAGCCCATGGTTTGCTAGCCCACAACTGCTTTTGGCCACCATTGGGCCTCCCGCCCAAGCTCTAAACCCTCTACATTTTGAGAAACAGAGCAAACTCGCTAATAACGAGAGAGTGTTTCAAGAAATCTCTCAGGAGGAATATTTGTAAATGTACAAATTCCTGTACAGGTAATGAAGAGGGCATGATTAACAGCTGCAGAAAGGCTGCTAACTTCAAATCGTCCTGTACAGTAGGGAAGACTTGCCTCGTTCTCTGGAGAGAAGCAGCCTGTTGGCCAACGTCAGCACCAACTGATATTCATAAGATAGCATCTATTATTCATCAAGTGCAGAGGCCCAATTTCCTATTTATGCAGACTTCGCATGGTCGTCCATTGTGACTGTGGCATGGATTTACAGCATAATTCTCATTTAGGATACACACGCATGCGAGGGCACCAATATTTAAATAACTGTATTTAATTACTCGACTTGAGCGTAATTCTGAAAGATTTGCACTCTGCTTATGTATTTTTGTATACTGCACCATATACTGTACCATTTTATATATGCATATTGTATATTGTGTATTGTGCATTGTAGTCTGCATAGTGTCCACTGTATATGGTCTGCATGTACTGTATTGTACTGCATGTCTTACACACTAGTACTAGAGAGACGCCATTGGCCAGAAACAAATGCCAATTGTGTGTGAACGTATTTGGCTAATAAAGTTGATTCTAATTCTAATTTTGTTTAAAAATACCCTACTGTGCAAAAGTCTTAGACCCCCCTAAAAATGCTCATTAAAAGCTGTTTATTGACAGGTTTTCTAAAAAAAAAAGCTCTAATTTGATTTTACGTGTCAGTTTGTTGGCTTCATTCTTTTCGCTGCTTTCCTGTTCGTTTGCATTAATTCTAATGTTCACTTGGGTTTGGCTGCAGATCAAAGGCGATAAACCATTAACACAGGGGGCTAAGACTTTCGCACAGTATTGTAAAGACTCGTATTCATGATTGATAACATTTCTAAGAGAAAAACAATGTAACGTTTACTCCGTTGTAACGCGCCTAGTACGGGAAGTAAGGGTTGTTCAGTTTGGCTGAATTTATTTATAGGAAAAGCGATTCATGTATTTGTTAATTTTGTATCATTTTTTAAATATATGTGAGAGGGACGCCGGCATCCTCGAGGGGTCTGTGCTTCTCTGGAGTGTTACCTGGTCCAGCCAATGAAAAACCCACCTCTCAGATGCTCAGGCACAGCGGAGGCTCATTAGGACTAGTCTATTTAAACACACGCGAGACACTCGAACACCACGACGTCTCTTGGGATTGGATATTGGAATTTGTGGATTTTAACCTTTGCCTCGTGTTTTTGGTTCTCTTCTCATGTGTGACCGTTTGTCCCAGTTTGACCTTTGCCTGCCTGGCTATGGCACTGTTAAGCCCTTAGGCAGTGGAGGCCTAGTGGTTAGGACACTGCCTTTGGGACCTGAAGGTCGCAGGTTCGAGTCCCTGGGCACCACTGAGGTTCCCTTGAGTAAGGTAAGTCTTGAGGGCAGATTTCAAAATTTGCCGTGTCTGAGCAGATCTAACATGCCAGGGTAGGCCAGTCCAAAGCCTGGGGCTGCTGCACCAAAGGCTCGGTCACCTCTGGTCTTCAGTCTGGTCTTGGGGACTTGACATCAAAACTCTACACAAAATATTTCCAAAAAAATGTCTTTTTTACACTTTGTCAGCCAGTTCCTTCATCCCACCAGAGGCTCATCTTGAGCTAACAAGGTAGTAAAACCCTTAAGATGGTGTTGGGAACCTGTGAGCTGGGGCATGGTGTGTTCTAGATGTTCCTCAGTTACAGGCCACTGACTACATGATCATCCATGTTCCGCAGTAACAAGAACCCGAAGGACTGGAAGGCCCTGGTGGGTGCCAGCCTGGTGAGCGGAGCGCAGGATGGAGCCCAAAGCATTAACATCAAATCTCTGATTGTGTCTCCGGATTATAACCCCATGACGTCGGACCGGGACGTGACGGTGCTGGAGCTGGAGAAGCCCCTGACGTTCAACCCCTACGTTCAGCCCGTCTGCATCCCATCGTACTCGCACGTCTTCAGCCCTGGACAAAGCTGCGTGGTCTCAGGCTGGGGAGCCCTCAGTCAGGACAGCAGTGAGTGTAACCCTGCTGCTGTAGAGCAGATCAAACTAACTGCACCAACTGAATGTCCAAAAGTATCCGGACGGTCCTGTGTTGAAAGAGTTCAGCATCTTTAAGGTGCCATTGCTGGCACAGGTGTTAACACACCGCTGGTATAATCGCCACAGAAAAGCACTGACCAATAGAACGGGCTAGGTATGAATCCCGGTGGTCTAGAGGAATGTAAAGCCCCTCAGGATTGGGCTCTGAAAGTGAAAGTGACCCATCACACGTACAAACGTAGAGTAGCGGGCAGCTATCTAAAGTGCCTGAGGAGCAGTGAAGTGGGACGGTACCTTCCTCAAGTCTTCATAGGTCAGGACTTCAACCTGCGGCCTTCTGTTCACAAGGGCAAGGTCCTGACCACTAGGCCGCCACTGCCCAGGAGCCATGGGGGTCTCTGGAGGTCTCTGGAGTGATGGAGCTCCTTTGTACCTTCCTCAAGGCTTCATAGGTCAGGACTTCAACCTGCGGCCTTCTGTTCACAAAGGCAAGGTCCTGACCACTAGGCCGCCACTGCTCAGGAGCCATGGGGGTCTCTGGAGGTCTCTGGAGTGATGGAGCTCCTTTGTACCTTCCTCAAGGCTTCATAGGTCAGGACTTCAACCTGCGGCCTTCTGTTCACAAGGGCAAGGTCCTGAACACTAGGCCGCCACTGCCCAGGAGCCATGGAGGTCTCTGGAGGTTTCTGGAGTGATGTAGCTCCTTTGGAATGAGCTTGAGTGATGCTTGTGATCCAGAACTCATCCTCTAGCATCAGTACCTGACCTCACGGATGCTCTCAGGGCTGCAGTCAGATCTTTCCAGCTGTGCAAGACTAGAGACTAGTGAGACTTGTGACGAATAATCGCTCACTGACAGGTCACTCAGTGGAGAACGATCCGGATCTTCTTGTGTGTATAAAAATGTACATTGACCTGGATTAAGGGCTAGTTTAGTTTAGGGAATTTTTTCACTGTTTTAACCACCGTTAAGATATTAAAAATGGCCTTAAATCATTGCCCTTTGTGTGTGTGTGTGTGTGTTTATATATGTGGGTACATGTATTTAACCCTTTGTAAGGACCAAATGTCCTCATGATGACAGGAATACAGGAAATCTGTAGAAGTGAGGACATTTTGCTGGACCTCACAAGGAATCCAGTTGTTTTATCCACAAATTCAACCTAATGTTGTTTAGTGAGGTTAATGTCAAGGCTGAGTTTGGTGTAGTATTATGGAAATGCAGTATTCTGGAATTCAGTGGAATGTACAAAGACAACAATGCTAACCTGTTTGTGTGTGTGTGTGTGTGTGTGTGTGTGTGTGTGTGTGTGTGAGAGCAGGGGAGGTACCCCCCACACTCCAGAAAGCCGTGGTGAAGGTCATAGACTCTGATGTCTGCAATTCATCAGCCGTGTACAGAGGAGCCATCACCAACAACATGCTGTGTGCTGGGTTCCTGCAGGGCAGAGTGGACTCCTGTCAGGTCAGAGTTTCACTGAAGTTCCTCAGAGTTCACACACCACTCGTCTCGTCGGTGAGAAGGTCCTGGGTTGGATTTCTGGCCTGAGGTCCTTTCTGGGTGTTCTCCCTGTGTCTGCATGGGTTTCTGCCGGGTTCTCCGGTTTCCTCCCACAGTCCAAAGACACAATACAGGCGGAGTGGAGATGCTAAATTGCATCATTAGGCATTATAACGAATTACACTGATCAGCCACAACATTTAGACCACCTGCCTAACACGTCACCTGTCAGTGGTGTTAATGTTATGGCTGGTCTGTGTATGTACTGTGTACTGTATAGTAATAGTCCTGATGGTGCTGTTCCATTCCTCAGGGAGACTCTGGTGGTCCGTTGGTGTGTGAAGACAATGGTGGACGCTTCTTCCTGGCCGGTATAGTGAGCTGGGGGGTAGGCTGTGCCCAAATCAACAAACCCGGAGTGTACTCACGCGTCACCAAACTCCGTAACTGGATCCTGAGCCAAACACATGCCAGTGGGGTTCACGTCCCCTCCATGGTGCGCAGCACTATGAAGCCTGTGGCTCCTCTCAGTGGGGCGATCACTCCGCCTTCAGCCCAGCCCGGTAAGGAATGTTCCTTCTTTGCTGCCGTAGACTCGCATGTGTGGTTTCTGACACTGCCTGACATACTGTCATCTATAAACATGGCCAGGCTCAGCCATAACATTAAGACCACTGACATGTAAAGTGAGTAACATTGACTCTCTAGTCATTTCATTACAGTGGCGTGTGTGAGGGTGTGGGATATATTGGGCAGCAAGTGAACAGTCAGTTCTTTAAGTCGATGTGCTAGAAGCAGGAGTGTAAGGATCTGAGCCACTTAGACGAGGGCCTTATTGTGACGTTCTAGACGACGGAGTCAGAGCTACAAGGCTAATGTAGCGAACACGTGATGGAAGCTCATAGGCCACAGATTAGCATGACTCACTGATGCGTGTGGGGCGTTCAACTCACCTGTTCACCGCCAGATGAGAATGGTTGAGTCAGAGAATTGATACAAGGTGGACACCCGTAAGGGGGGGGGGGGGGGGGGGGGGGGGGGGGGGGGGGG
>JBBPDA010092031.1:0-11772 GCA_037974385.1 Arnoldichthys spilopterus
AAATGCAGAGGTCACATTTCGTTGTGGTGCTTGAGTGTGTTCACAATGACAAATAGTCACTTTCACTTCACTTTCACATTATTCAGTGGTTAAGATGTCTTTCAGAACAGTTAGCTTCCAGACGTCTTACATATCTTACTGGATTCTTTACAGTGGTGGCGGTAGGAACCAGGGGTTATGACGTCTGTAATGCAATATCTATTTTATTCATAATCTGAAACCAATGGTGAACCGACACATCACAACTTTTCATGTGCAATATTGATGAAGTTGATGGAAAAATCGTTAAATCTAAATCTCTGGGGACTACTTTGCCAAGCCTGTGGCCTACCCACCTCTAAACAACGGATTTGTATGAATAGTAACGTATTAATAATGTATATGTACCTAAAAAATGTAATAATTAATAGAAATTTCTCTCAAGCTGTAAAATATCTTGGGAAGCCATTGTTTTCATTAGGACAGTTTAACGATGCCACTTAACCTAGAAGCATCACTGCCTTGGCATCCTTTTATATTTTACACCGCTGGCCTTTCAGAGCGGAGATGAAGATAACCTTTGTGAATGTCTTGATGACGTACCATCGGTCCAACCTCACGGTCTGCAAGGTTCAAACTGCTAATGCTCTGTATTGTACACCCAGCTTTTTAATGAGAAAAACGCTAAATGTTAGTCAGCGGTGCCTTGCAATGAGAAAATCACCTGAAGGCACTTGAAATTTACCACTTGGACAGTTCCTCTAAGGCACGACTGCTCAGTCTTGATCAGGAACACACTAATACATTGGAATTAGAGCAGCTGAAGGTACAATTTTTTAGCAGTTACACCTGTTGCTGCAGTTTTTTTGCCAGGTTTCCATACAGAAATCTGTGAGGCCTCAGCTCCTCAATGCCACTGTTTCAGAAAGGCAGATTCAAAGCATTCGTTTTAGGCCAGTGACAATTAGGACAGCGACCATAACCATAAAAAACCTGAAGTGTTTAAGACACAAGTGCTGTTTTCTATCATATTTTTATCGTAAATCCTCCTAAAACTACTGAAAAATAAAGTGTCAGTGCATGGTGCTGTCGTGAAATCAATTGTTTTATTCATTTCGTCAGTTTGGCTTTGACCCATGTCAAGTATATGTGATAGTTTCCCAAAATACACAAGATTTGTTGTACAGTGTTGCAAACAGCAAGTGTGCATTTCTTCATTGCGTGTGTTAACCCTTTTCTGCATGGGGGGTGGATCCAGTCATTTCTGCCTAGTTGTATATAGTTGTCTTTAAAGCTTAATATTTCTAGATCAGATCGTCATGGAAACATCATTCAGATTAAAAATGGATCAAGACAAATGCACCATGAAGAAAATGAAGTTTAATTTTGAAAATAAGAATCTTTTTGATATTTTATTCTGAGTTTAGTTTGTATTTTTTGTTATAAAAGAAGGAACCCACCTCATAACAAGTCTCTTTACTTTTAAATAAATCCAAAAATACTCCATGGAACTTTTCCAATTTTTATTATGTTCATCCCACATGTGTCCTCTGTATACATATCCAGTTTCAAAGTGACAGAATAAATATTTCATAGTTTTATATCATATAATGTACAACGAGGGAGAATTCTGCAAATTGTCTAGTTGTACAGTTGCATTTAAAGCTTACGCTATTGAGTGAACTGCATTGCATTATGTGTGTGATATACTTATGAATCAATGTTCAAATGTAAAACAGTAAAAATCTAAAAGCTCTGAGAGTAAAGTTGCAGCTTATCTACATTACCTTCAGCATTACCTTCTATTGTTGCAGTGAGAGTTAGAACGCTTTAAAACGCTCATTGTTTAATGTTCCACATCACACCGGTGTGAACATACACTTCAGGGGGAAATGGTGAATTCAACTCAGCCAACTTTTACCACCTTTCCTCCCCAATTTAGTCTTGTGTAGTTACACCTGCTACTGGGGGCTCCCTCTATCACATGGTGCTACCAAGCTGGGAGGGTAAAGGTTAGCACATCCTTCCTATGAGTCACATGAAGCCATCACATCATACCTTTTGCTCAGCTGATGTTATGATGTTGGGACAGCTCAACACGCCTGAAGGCGAACAGTAACATCCCATTCTGTTACGTAAGCTGACAGACGTCCCCACTGGAAAGCGTCACACTGAGTGATGAGGGAAAGCCACAGAAAGCGAGGTCCATTGTGCTGACTTGGGACTTCTAGCCATGGTTGACTGGGGCATCACCCCGAGATAAAACACGTGATGTCCTGATGAAGTCTTCCCCTTTTTTTTTCTCTCTCTCCTAGCTTCTTAGCCATTAGCTCCAACTATAACCCCAAATCAGAAAAAGTTGGGATGGTATGGAAAATGCAAATAAAAAAAGAAAGTAGTGATTTCTAAATTTACTTTGACTCTTCATTGCAGACAATATGAACACAAAATGTGTCCTGTTTTGTCTGGTTAACTTCGTTTCATTTGTAAATATACATCCTTTACTGTCATTCAGACCTGCAACACATTTCCAAAAAAAGTTGGGACAGGAGATTTAGGGCTAGTAATGAGGTACATTGTTTAAATAGTGATGTAATAATAAACAGGTGATGTCAAAAGGTGATTGTAATTATGATTTGGTACAAAAGTAGCCAAGAAAGATCTAGTCCTTTAGGAGCAAAGATGGGCAGAGGATCGCCAATTTGCCAACAAATATGTGAAAAAATTATTGAAATGTTTAAAAACAATGTTCCTCAATAAAAGCTAGGAAGAGATTTGGATATTTCACCTTCAATAGTGCATAAAAATTTTAAAGATTCAAAGAATCTGGAGGAATTTCAGTGCATAAAGAAAATGGCGCAAGCCTAAGCTGAACAACCATGAGCTCCAATCCCTTAGGTGGCACTGCATCAAGAATCATCATTCATCTATAACGGATATCACCACATGGGCTCAGGACGACTTTGGCAAACCTTTGTCAAGAACCACAATACGTAGTTACATCCACAAATGTCAGTTAAAACTGTACTGTGCCAAAAGGAAGCCCTATGTTAACAAAGCCCATTGACTTCTCTGGGCTCGGAGGCATATGGGCTGGACCATCACACACTGGAAACGTGTACTGTGGTCAGATGAATCAGTATTTCAGGTATTTTTTGGGAGAAATGAACGCCGTGTGCTCCGGAACAAAGAAGAAAATGATCATCCAGACTGTTACCAACAACAAGTCCAAAAGCCAGGGTCTCTCATGGTATGGGGTTGTGTCAGTGCCCTTGGCAAAGGTAACTTGCACTTCTATGATGGTACTATTAATGCTGAAAAGTAAATAGAGGTTTTGGAGCACAATATGCTGCCTTCAAGAAGACATCTTTTCCATGGATGCCCATGCATATTTCATCAAGACAATGCAAAACCACATTCTGCCCACATTACAAAGTCCTGGCTGCGAGGGAAGAGGGTACGGGTACTTGACTGGCCTACCTGCAGTCCCGACCTGTCTCCAATAGAGAATGTGTGGTGAAGACTGTTGCCCACCTTAAGATTTGTTTGCAGGAAGAATGGGACAAAATTACACCTGAAGCACTTCATCACTTGGTGTCTTCAGTCCCTAAACGTCTTTTAAGTGTTGTAAAAAGGAATGGCAACATTACAAAGTGGTAAATGCTTTACTGTCCCAACTATTTTTGGAACGTGTTGCAGGTCTGAATGACAGGAAAGGATGTATATTTACAAATGAAATGAAGTCGACCAGACAAAACATGAAATACTGTGTGTTCATATTGTGTAAATACAAGTCAAAGTAAATTTAGAAATCACTACGTTTTATTTGCATGTTCCATACCGTCCTAACTTTATTCAGGGTAGTTGCACTTGTGATTGTGGTTATAGGTTTCAGTGTGGTTAGCCAATCAGAATGTAATAGATGTGCTCACTGTGGGTGGAGCATCTGAAGCTGAGACGATATCCAGATCAATGGACAAAGGAGGTGGTTCAGTGGGGAATTTCTGACTGACCATTGCCAAACTTCAGTGTCTGATCCAATCACTAACAAAAACGTTTGTTCATCACCTTCTGGCATCGTCAACATGGCCAGATGATCTGAAAGAATGACAGAAAGTAAAACTGTACAAAATCTTTCATCATGTCATCCCTGCATTTCACGCTCCGCATGCTTTGTTCCTGAAGACAAGTGAGCCTCAACATGATGTTCTCGCTTTTGGCAGTGCTGTAGATGACACGCTAGCCACGTGTATTTCAGCGTCATTGCATCATCTCTCTAGCTCATTCACTCGCTGCTGTTTCATGTCAGGTCCTTCTGGTGTTTGACATCGGTTTTCTGTAAACGCTCCGTAATGCACTTTGTGTTTGCTGCGTGGTCCTTCTTGGTTTTTGCTTATTCTCATTCGCTTTCTGCCTCTCACTCGTATCTTTCTCTCTCGCCCTCTGTCTCTCATTCTCTCTTTAACTCAGGTTAGATCACTCTCACTCTCCTTTTGCTCTTTTTCGTTCTCTCTCTCTCTCTCTCTCTCTCTCTCTCTCTCTGTAGATTGTGTCTCTCTCACTCCTTCTTTTCCTCTTTCTTCTTTTTTCCCCTCATCTCTCTTTATTACTCTCCCTCTCTCTCATACACACACACACACACACACACACACACACACACACACATGCTAAATGTTTGCACACCCAGCTGCAGCCATTTCAGGCGTAAAGTGCAGTTTGGTAGCGTGTCGGGTTTATCTGTTTACTAGCTCCTGTGGGGCCGAGCTGCACGGCAAAATTGGATTCAACGGCACCAAAAGTCAAAGAGGGGGGAGAAAGAGAGAGAGAGAGAGAGAGAGAGAGAGAGAGAGAGAAAGAGAGAGCAAGCATAGTGCAGCAAGGGAGAACATTTTCACTGTGGCACAGCAAGCAGCTTTATCTATATGACCTGCAAAAAGTAGTGTTTTCACTTTGGAAAAGTTAGTAACTGGGCTGACATAAAAATTACAGTTAATTAAACTTCTAAAGCCTCATTTATGCTCATCATTAAAAAAAAAGACTGTGATGGCTGCAACACACTCAACAAAAATTGATATTTGAAAAAGAGAAAAGGAGTCAAACGTACTCCAGTAAACTGTACCCCAGACAGAGCTAATCACCAGTCCAGCCACGGAGAAAGTGCATTTATTGAGGGGTTAATGCAGTAGTTCAATATTCATGCAGAGACACAATCAAAAATCCCATGGTTATAGTAGCAGTTGTAGTTCTACATATCATTAGTACACTGGAAACACATCAGTGAGCTATTGACATGGTGCGGTTAAAGACTGACCTCCATTCGTTTTGGCCAAATTTACACGCATCGGTTGGATCATGTGACTGCCTCGATTTATCCAGCCAGCCTAAGAACATCTGTGATTGGTCAGGGCGTTCTGAGCACACAATATACACATCATTAATGAGTCTGAGACTTTTCAAGATTAAAATGAATTAACAACCCTAATCAATGTCATGCATTGATATCATAGATTCTCAATACACTCTCAATCACAGCTTCAGTTCTGTGCACACAAACAGTGATGCAAACAGCAAGATTCTCAGATCTCTCTGGGATGGACTGATATTTAGAGTCTGATTTCCCTAATTCGTGGTTAGGAGGTTGGGCCCAGTGATTATAATGATATTTGTTCTGCAATATTTCAGAAAACAACAATAATGAATAAATCAACACTTGCCAGGCCCAATCTTGGAGACCCCATGCTCTTCACATTTTCCCTAATCAAACACACCTGCCTGATGAATCACGAATCATGTATCCATTTCACAACTGTTCATCTGACTAGTTGGCTAGATATTACACAGTGAGTTGGTGTAATTTTTCTGGTGGGATGTTTTGTAAAAAATGTAAATTAAAGCAGAATACGATGATCTGAAAAGCATGAAAACTCATATTTATTCAAAAATAGAACAAATACATATGAAATGTTGAAACTGAACATTTTTATTGTTTTTTTTTTATTTGATGCCAGAAACATGCTTTAAAAAATTGGGAAGAAATGACCAGAAATGACTAGAAAAGTTGTGCAATTAAAAAAAATTAAAATACAAAAAACTGTTGGAAAACTGCTTAGGTTAATTGGCAACCAATCAGTAACATGATTGGGTATTAAAGGGCATCCCAGAGAGGCAGGTTCTCTCAGAATTAAAGATGGGGAGGTTCACCACTCTGTGGAAGACTGCACATAATTATGAAGAATTTAAAAGGATTTAATTATGAAACGTGAAATTGTAAATAATTTGAGAATGTCATCATCTATATGATATCATAGAAGGATAAAGAGAATTCAGAAATATCTCTGTACATAAGGGGCAAGATCAGAAACCAGTACTGGGTCCTTAGGTGACACTGCATTAAAAATAGACACATGGCAAGGTAAGGCCTTGGTAATTTCAGCAAGACAATGCCAGATTACATAATAAGCGCTACAACAGCATGGCCTTCATAATGTCCAGATGCTGAAGTGGCCTGAGTGAGCAGGTGAAGCAACACAGTGATACACTTTCGTTTTTTGTAGTCTTTTGTAGTCTACAATTTTTGACCACCACCATATTTCATTACCCATATCACACATACTTAGGAAGGGATTAATGATCAGCTTATGGGTTAGGTTAGTTGTAAGAGCAGGGAATGTACAATTTGCATGGGACACGTACTACAGACCCAGTGTAACCCGTGTAACCCCTGAAATCCATTGGATCTAAAGATCAGAAATGGTGACGCACTGGGAGTGGTCATAGAGGTAGACAGTCTAGTGGGGGTTCTAGTACATCCCAGTGATGTGTGGACTTTTGAATTGTTCTAGAGCTGTCTTTGAGACCTGATCTGTCTAACTGCCACTCCTCCATGGGCTGCCCGACCCTGCCAGGCTCTCCAGGGATGAAGATCTACATTGACCCCTTCACCTATGAGGACCCCAACGAGGCCGTTCGAGAGTTCGCCAAGGAGATCGACGTCTCCACTGTCAAAATCGAGGAAGTCATTGGGGCAGGTGAGTTGCCTGTTGGGGTGCTATGTATGTGGTGGTGTATACACTCTTGAAAATCTGGTTCTTGGCTTGGATGAGCAGTGGGGAAAATAAACCTTCATGTTCTGAGGAAGTTCTTTATCCTTATCAACACTTTTATAAAACATTTACAATGATGGTTCTTCAAAGAACTGTCCATCCATCCAGAGAAACCTTTTCAACCGTGTATGTGTGTTTGCATGACTTGGTGTGGGGGAGGGAGTTGTTGCAGAAGTAATGCTGTTCTTCATATGTATCTACACCAAAAATGCACATGTATTTGGACAGATACTGTTACACACACACACACAAGTAAGCGGCATCAGTGTGTTAGTGTGTAGACGCATGCAGATACGCATATGTACCTTGTGCGTACATCGTGCACCAACATGGGCCATCTGTCCCCTCATGTAAAGAGTCACTTGAATAACCATGAAACACATGAATCACAGCTCAGAGGTCAGAGATCCCATCATCACCCACCTAGCCCACGTCCTTTAGTGGCAGCTGTAAATGTCCAAAATAAATAATGCGTCAAAAAAAAAAACAAATTACACAATTTCTGGGTCAGTGAAGGATATCGTTTATATATCCCAAGGATATAATTATATCCCAATAATTAATTCTTTTTATTGTAAGGAGATCACAATAAAGTACGTCTGAGTGTACTGAGATCGGCATAAAATGGCCTGATTTGCCCCGAGAATGGTAGGCAGGTAACATTTACCCTACAGTAACCAACCAAGCTAGCTAATCTTAGCTCACCCCAATCTTAGCGTATTCCTCAGTTAAACAGCTGAACAAATGGATCCAAATGACCTATTAACTAACTTTTTATAGGACCGACTACTGCTCACATACAATGGGTAGTATTCTCAGTATCCCTAGCGGGGGCAGTGGTGGCCTAGTGGTTATGGACATGCCCTTGTGATCTGAGGCTTAAGGCTCAACCCAGGTACCACTGAGGTACCCTTGAGCAAGGTACTGTCCTACTACACCGCTTACCAGGTGCTGTTGATAGCTGCTCACTGCTCGACATGTGATTGGTTAAATACAGATGCACTTTGTGGGACGGCGTGTGTTCACAATGGCATGTAGTCACTTTCACTTTACTTAGATCCCCCTGGATGGCCAGTGCATTCAAGCAGAGGCCTACACTTGCACTGAACAGCAGTCCGTAGTGTTAAACATGTGCTCAGCATTTTACTAGGGTTTTTTTTTTTGTATTTTAAAACACATGTGGCACTCACACTGAACAATGGGCGGTAATTTTGCCCTCTGCATTTAACCCATTCTTGACACCCGTGAACATACACCAGGAGCAAGAGCAGTGAGCTAGAGCATACCTACGGCACCCAGGGGACAACCCAAGGGGGTTGGGCATCTTGCCCAAGGGCGCCTCAGCCGTGAATGTGGAAGCAGGGAAATACTGTTTACTCACTCACCCCACCCACATTTTCCCTGCTGGTCCTGGGGATTGAACCAGAGACCCTTTGATCACAATCCCTCTTCTCCAGCCATGGTGTTAGGGCGAAGGTATGCCCTGAATGTTCAGGGCTACTTAGAGGGTTAAGGAGGGCAAATCCCATTGTAATCATTGCTTATGCTAATGGAATCACCCCAACATTGTACCCTGATACTTTCAACAGCAGACTGAAGCTGTTTGGCTTTGGCTTGTTTGGTTCCACCAGTGGAAATGTGGCTTTAGTGAGTCAATGCGGACTCTCTGTAGAGGAAAGCGTAATCGCTTCTGAACCTCATAGGGAAGCAACACCAACTCCAGTAGAGGCTTACACATCAAACGCACACACTTAAATCTGCAAATGGATTTAAAGTGCAAAAGGACCCCGAATTGCTCCACTTTGCTCTTTTCTTTCTTGTTTGTTACTTTTTTGGAGCCATAAACATGTTGTAATTGATGAAGGGCCCAGTCACTTTAAGAGGGTTAAGTGCCTGTTTTAATAGTTTTTTATCCATGCGGAACGAAAGGGTGTAGGTCACGCACTAAAAGGATTGTGGATCGGTTGCTTATTTTGCAGTCCTGAAAGGGCACATGTTACTGAGCACAGCAGCAGAAAAGCACACATTTACATGGAGTGCTGCTCTAACCGAGTGGCATGGGTGAACTGTACAGTCAGGAAAAGTCAATGAAGGCCAAATGGTTTGTATTCAATGCTGCCCTGCATAATAAAGTTCTGTCGAAAGTATTTATGTATGTTTGCGTACGTTACACTTCAAAACGGAACGTTTAGAGAACGTTTCCTAGTAAAGCATTGAAAAAAACAACTTTATAATAACAAGAATAGCTTTTAAATGACAAAAAAATATACATATAGACTGATCAGCCATAACATTAACACCATTGACAGTTAAAATGAATAACATTGATTATGAAGATATTCCATTACAGTGACGTCTGTTTGGGGTGGGATATATTAGGCAGTTGATGTGCTGGAAGCAGGAAAAATGGGTGAGCATAGGGATCTGGGGCACTTTGCCGTGGGCTTTATTGTGATAGACAACTAGTCAGAGTATCTCCAGAATGACAGGTCTAGTGCAGTGATCCAGCTATGCAGTAGTTAGTACCTACCGAAAGCGTAGTAAGGTACGGAGTAAGGACAACTGGTGAATCGGTGACTGTATCATGGGCACCCAAGGCTCACTGATGCGTGTGGGGAGTGAAGGCTAGCCAAAGCTTCTGTGGTTTAAAAAGTGACTGATAGAAAGATGTTAGAACACACAGTGCACCACGGTCAACACGGTTTCAGCAGCATGAGGCCAGTCATTTTAATGTTATGGCTGATTGGGGAGCAGTTTTATGCTAAGGTTTGGGGCACCCTGGTCATATGATGTTTGTTGATTTTCTATTGGGCCATTTTTCGAAAATTGCCCTCCCCAGCCCTACACAACGTTTGGACGGTTGTAGCAATCGTTAGCATGTTTCTGTTGTTTCTATAGTAACGTATAATCTAACAACACCACACACATTTTACAGGCATTTTTTTAATCAGGTGGTTGGCAAATAGCTTTTGGGTGACACATTGGTGGTAGTGACCCATGAGGCTAACCATGACACCATGATGTTATGGTCCATCACAGTGTTTCACTGTAGACAATAGCATATGCCAATTCAGTCGACACTGCCCAACGCTAGTAGGTTCTCGCACCTTTTTTAACTTTTTTAACTGACATTTATAGTATATAATTTTAGAGTCGTATACATTATGAAACATCTTCAGAACTCTTCCTTTGCACTCAACAGCCATGGGCTTGTCTAAGTGGCCAACTAAGCATCTATAACTGTAGATCATTGACTCTTATAAGGCTATAAGCACTTCTTGCTAATTGTCACTGCTCAAAATGTCACTAGGAATGGAGAACTGTCAAGACAAGCTCTGGAAGACCAAGGAAAAATATTTGTAGGCTGATCAGGTGTGCAACGTAATACCCACAAATCACGGCCAAGGACCAACAGGAGGATTTGGCTGGGCTGTGATGCACTGAGTCACTATGGAGTTACATTATCATCATCTGCATGAAAGGGTTGTTAGAATGTCACCTGTATGTGTGATCTCATCAAGTCAAGGACAGAAGTGTGCAACACAACAGTTAAATAAAACAGAGGCCTTTTGGATTCAAGTGAAGAAAAAAAATGGAATGTTTGGTATGGTGGGGAAAAAGCAGGAAAAAACCTTTCGATACAAGAACACTGGATGTGTGGCAGCCAGTGGCACCAGAAATGTGATTTGGGCAGAAGAAAGAAAATATAGTCCTGGACGCTATTGTCACTCAGTCAGTGAAGAAACTGTAGAAGACAATAGGTGGGATATTACAACAAGACAAATCCAAAATGCACAGCAAAATCTTTGGAAAATTAAAGCTTTTGGAATCTGGGATTTGAACAATTAGAACCTGATATATTCATGTTAAAGGTAATGACTGTTTTTTTGCTTTGCACATGCTATGTTAGGACTTTCACTGGTGTGCTTGTGTGTTTAGGACTATGAAAAGCTGATCATACTGTGTGCGTTTTCATGTACGCATGCTCTCTTCTTCCCTCAGGTGAGTTCGGGGAGGTGTACAAGGGCCGTCTGAAGCTGCCAGGTAAGCGGGAGATCTACGTGGCTATTAAGACTCTCAAGGCGGGATACTCGGAGAAACAGAGGCGGGACTTCCTGGCCGAGGCATCAATTATGGGCCAGTTTGACCACCCCAACATAATCCGTCTGGAGGGCGTAGTCACCAAAAGCCGGCCAGTCATGATCGTCACGGAGTTCATGGAAAATGGAGCGTTGGATTCTTTTCTCAGGGTAAGACGATGAAGATCACAATGACAAATCTACAGAAAACATTACAGTTCCAACATTCTGTAATGAACTGTGATCGTATCTTTAAAAGAGTTTTCCTGGTTGAAATATATGTTGTGTAGGGAGTTTTTAAAGGGTATCTTAGTAGAAATGTAGATATATACAGTGTCCCTGTCAAAACCAAACCTTGTATCTCCAAAAAGTAATTCAGTCAAAATGAAAGCTTCGTTCAGTTGGAAAGCGTGTTTTTTTGATGCTATCACTAATTATGCTGCAGTTTTAAGGTTATGGCTCCTTATTCTCTGTTGCATCATTTCTTCTTCTTCTTCTTCTTCTTCATCTTTTTCTTCTTATTCTTCTTCTTCATCTTCTTCTTCTTCTTCTTCTTCTTCTTCTTCTTCTTCTTCTTCTTCTTCTTCTTCTTTTTCTTCTTCTTCTTCTTC
>JBBPDA010092042.1:0-11771 GCA_037974385.1 Arnoldichthys spilopterus
CCCACAGCCACTACAACTACCTCACAGCTACTATTCAGTTACCCCACAGCTACAACTACCCACAGCCACTACAACTACCTCACAGCTACTATTCAGTTACCCCACAGCTACAACTACCCACAGCCACTACAACTACCTCGCAGCTACCATACAGTTACCCCACAGCTACTAAACAACTAACCCACAGCAACAACTACCCACAGCCACTATTCAATTACCCCACAGCTAATATACAACTACCCCACAGCATCAACTACCCACAGCCACTACAACTACCCCACAGCTACAACTACCCACAGCCACTATTCAATTACCCCACAGCTAATATACAACTACCCCACAGCATCAACTACCCACAGCCACTACAACTACCCCACAGCTACAACTACCCACAGCCACTATTCAACTACCCCACAGCAACAACTACCCACAGCCACTACAACTACCTCATGGCTACTATATATTTAGTCCTCAGCCAAAACTACCCCACAACTATTATACAACTATCCTACAACCATTAGAACTACCCTAAAGCTACTATACACTTACTCTACAGCCACACTACCACTCAGCTACTATACAACCACTACAATCCTACATCTACCATACTATACTATACTACACTATACTAAACTACACTACAGTATACAACCACTACAACTACCATACTATACTATACTACACTATACTATACTACACTACACTATACAACCACTACAACTACCATACTATACTATACAACCACTACAACTACCATTCTATACTATACTACACTATACTATACTACACTACACTACAGTATACAACCACTACAACTACCATACTATACTATACTATAACTACCATACTATACTATACTACACTATACTAAACTACAGTTTACTATACAACCACTACAATCCTACAACTACCATACTATACTATACTATACTACACTAAACTATACTACACAACCACTACAACTACCATACTATACTACACTATACAGAGCCCACATGTTCTCCACTCATCAGTACAGGTTCTCAAGTTCTTCCCCACCACTAACTCACACTCACTCCTCCCGCGTGCTCATGGACCCCACGCGTCTCCCCTGCTCTTGGTTCTCTTACCCCCGGTGTTGGTTCTCTTGGTGCTCCCCGCCGCCTCTGCCGGACTTTCTGACGGTCTCTTGCGGGAGTCGAGGCTCTCCGCCTCCGGCTCCGGCTCGATGAGCGGGTCGGTGAGCGGCTGCAGCCCGTTGTGCTGGAGCGGCCCTCCGGCGATCATCCTCCCGCCGGCCCGGGGGCATAAACTCACCGGCCGGAGCAACACGCGCCGAACGAACCGGTCGGAACCAAACGGAACGGAGCGAAAACACACGAGCGAGAGGGAGAGCGAGAGAGAGAGAGGGAGAGAGAGAGAGAGAGCGAGAGAGAGAGAGAGAGCGAGAGAGAGAGAGGGAGAGAGAGAGAGAGAGAGAGAGGGAGAGAGAGGGAGAGCGAGAGAGAGAGAGGGAGAGAGCGAGAGAGGGAGAGGGAGAGGGAGAGCGAGAGAGGGAGAGCGAGAGAGGGAGAGGGAGAGGGAGAGCGAGAGAGGGAGAGGGAGAGCGAGAGGGAGAGAGAGAGAGCGAGAGGGAGAGAGAGAGAGAGAGGGAGAGAGAGAGAGGGAGAGGGAGAGAGAGAACAGTGTAGATCTCTTTTCCGCTCCCACGGAGAATTTACTCGGTGCGCTAGTCAGCGCGAGCGTTCTGCTCTCTCTCTCTCTCTCACACACACACACACACTCTCTCACTCGCGCGCGTGCTAATTATATAAAAATCGTCGACGCTTCTGGCAAAACAAAACAAAAAACAATTAAAAACAATATCCAAGAAAGTTAATAAAGTGAGTTAGAGAAAGTGTGTGTGTGTGTGTGTGTGTGTGTGTGTGAGAGAGAGAGAGAGCGCGAGAGGGAGAGAGAGAGCGAGAGGGAGAGGGAGAGGGAGAGAGCAAGAGAGAGATAGAACAGAAAGTGTGAGAAAGAGAGAGGAGAGAATGAAAGAGAAAGAGATAGTGTGAGAAAGAGAGATGGAGAGGAGAGAGAATGAGAGAGAGAGAGAGAGGGAAAGTGTGAGAAGGAGAGAGAAGAGAAAGTGAGAAAGAGAGAGAGAGAAAGACTTGGGGCCTCAGGTGACGTGATGCTGATAAACTATTGCTAATATTGATCATTTCTTTAATATTGCCCAAAAGTTTCATCACCTCTCTGCCCATGTACCACAGACTGCAGGTTCTGTAGTGTTCGGTTGTTCACTGTACGGTCTGTTGTTTAGCGAATACTGTGTATTGTGTTTTACAGGCTGTATGGTGTGTGTGTGCTGTTCACTGTGTTTTCTATACTGTGTGTATATGACCCCAATTACAAACAGGTTGGAACACAGTGTAAAATATAAACATGTAAGACACAATCGTCTGCAAACCCCATAATTTACATAAACCCACATTTTATTCACAATAGAACATAAAAAAACACATCAGGTGTTGAAACTGCGCCAAATAAGCTCATTTTGAATTTCAAGCAGTAACATGTCTCAAAAAAAAGTTGAGACAGGTCCATGTTCACCACTGTGCATCAACCGCTCGTCTTCTAACAACAGTCTAAAGGTTTAGGAACTGAGGAGATCAGCTGCTGCACTTCTGGGAGGGGAACGCTGCCTGATAGAGGATCCTAGCTGCTCAGCAGTCCTGGGGCTTTGTCGTATTTGTCGTTTCATGATGTGCTAAATGTTTTTTGATTGGTGGAGGGTCTGTACAACAGGGGGGTCCGACTCTTGTACTGCAAAGCCAAGCTGTTGTAACTGATGCTTGTCCTGCTGAAATATGCAAGGTGTTGCCCGAACACGACGTTGTGGTTTCTGGTTCAGCTGATTTCCGGGAGGCGTTCCTGAGCCCCTGCTGTGATTTCCATGACCGAATCCGGCGTGTTTTTAAAGCAGGGTCACCTGAGGGTCTGAAGAACACATCGATTCTCAGCCTCGTCCCTTGGGCACAGAGAATTCTCCAGACTCTCAGAATCTTTCGATGATATTTTGTACTGCAGATGATGAGAGTCAAACATTATTTTGAAATTGTTCCATAATTTGCAGATGCAGTTTTCTTGGAGATTGGTGAACCTCATTTCCGGAGACTCCGCCTCACTACGATGCTTTATACTCCGTCATGTCATTGACCTGTTGCCAAGGACCCTGATTACATGCAAAACGTTCCTCCAGCTTTTGAGCCGTGTTGCTGCCATCACATTTAACATGAGCTAGAATTTTTCATGTAATAGTAAAACTTGCAACATCTGATGTGTTTTCTGTGTTCCATTGTGAAATCTTGTGTTTATGAGATTCGCAAATCGCTGGATTGTTTTGAAGGCGTCTCGTCTCGTTTCCCCATCTTTGGTTTTGGTTTTCCATGCGCTTCGGTTCTCATGTTTCTGTTTAAGCCCCGCCCTTGTTACCTGTTCCTTGTTTCCGGTCTCAGGTGGTCATTACGTGTCCCTTTATAGTCTTGTGCGTTTGTCACGGCCTTCGTCAGTTCTCGGTAGTCTTTCCTGTGATCTCAGACCCATCTCCGGGTCACGGCGTTAGGCCCGGTCACTGGTTTGTTTGGTTTTAGTTCTTAGTCTTCGTGTTTACTACGTTAATGTCAATATCTTCAATAAAACCTTACGGCTTGCGCTGACGTCCTACTAACCCTAATCATCACAGAAGGTTGATCAGCTTTACCGGAGATGTCGAATCAGTCAAAGACGACAGCACTTCAGACGTAAAATCATTTTATTTTTATATATTATGATCGAACTTGATCTGGTTCCCACATCACCAACAAGAAAAAGCAGAAGAAACCACAGCCCAACTGTGAACGAAGCCCACACCCAAACCTACGTTTCTGACACAAAATAAATGGAATAAAGTCAAACCCTGTGTTAATACAGCCAACGGAACATGGGAGTGCTGCCCAACAATCTCTCAGACACAGTGTAGTTTTGGACCAAGTCACAGCATCACTTAGTCGCCCAGTGAAAAGAAACACACATTCCACCAATTTTTCAACATTTCTGCACAATTCAGCGTCTGAGACGTGAACGCGGTCACTCGGAGCGGATCTGGTGTAAAATGGTCTACCACACAAATCCGCCAATCAGCCACAACATTAACACCACCTGCCTAACGCTGGGTGTGTCCCTCCTGCTGCTGGAGCAGCTCTGACTGTGCTGCGCTGTGTGTTCTGACCCCTTTCTCTCAGAGTCAGCAGCACTTTCTACACCACAGCAGCTCCGACCAGACTTGGCTGCTCGGGTGCCCACGACCCTGTGGCCGAGTCGTTCTTCCTTGAATCACGATTGGTAGGTACTGACTACTGCACACCTGGCACACTCCACAAGGCCTGCTGTTCTGGAGATGATCAGACTCAGATCCTTGTGCTCCTGCTTCCAGCACACCAACGCTAAGAACTGACTGTTCGTTTGCTGCCTTGTATATCCCACCTCCTAACAGGTGCCACTGTAATGACCTGTTATTAGCTGTGTGTACTATTCAACCCCCCCCCCAGTGAAGCCACATGTGCCTGATGATGATGATGATGATGATGATGAAGTGACCAATCTGATGAAGACTCTGTTTCGCCTCAACATCTGTAAACATCTGATGGACCAACTTTCTGCTTTCGAGCTTTTTTGAGACACTAGACACTCTGCACATCTGGTTCCGTTCACCACCACTGTGAACCGTCCTGACCCAGAACAGAGCACTTCACACAAGACCAGCCTGCACGACTGACGCGCTGACTGCAGCACAGAAATTCTGAAAAATCGGTGGAATTTGCCCTTTTTCTAGGTAAGGGCTTAAACAAGGCCCGGTTCCTCACATGCGCTCTTTCGTAAACCACCTGTTCGGCAAACAGGCCCGATATAAAAGTGACGGAATATAAAGTAGTTCGGTCAGAAAATCCACAGGAAGTGAAGCGTCACATCAGGAGAATCTCACGGTGACGCGAGAGAATCGTCAGCCAATAAATGACACAGTGAAGCAGAAAAATGTAAACAAAACCACGCCCACGTGTAGGAGGAGCTGGGACTCCTCCATGCAGATCAAGCTTATTGCCATCCATAATAATATTAAAGCCACGACGCGGAACACCATACACCACACCTCCGTCCGACACACAGCACTTCATCAGAAATGTCCGGAACGTCTCACTGGGAAAAAAACAGCCACAGAATGTAAACGATTTCAAATGGAAATATCACATGTCGATATTCAGGCGGAACGTCGCAACTGGGAAAATGTCCTGTATTTTGGTAACACTTGACTGAAGGGAAGCACACCCCTCCCCCTCCCCCCACCTAGGCCTCAACTACGTCATCTATACACCATCACCCACTCATCTCCGGTTCGAGAACTACTGCCCCAACCCGCTTTCTCCCCTGGTTGACGAATACGTTCAGTAACGCCCCCCTGCCCCCCCACCCCCCCACCCCACCCAATTGAATTCTTGAGGACGCACGAAATCTTTACTGACCGTAGCCATCGCGCACGTAAACACAGGGTAATTCCTGCGTGTTGTCGCCGCTGCTGCTGGTCATGCCGCTGCTGCTGGCTGGATTAAGCACTAAACGCTCGGTTTTCAGGAGACGCTGAAGCTGCGCTGCCCTGCAGTGAAGTGTTACTGCATTTTTCTTCCCCAAGTATTTGCTGCCTGCGGCTTTGGCACTGGGCTGCATCGTCACGGTGATCGTCCCAATAACGCACGCAATTAATTTCTACTATAATAACTGAGGGGTCCCCGTCCACCTACAGACAAATCTCCCATCCCCACAACCCTGATCAAACACGCCACTGAAGACCCTGAGCACGCGCCCTGGACTCCATAGCCAAGCCCCTCTCCCTCAGAAGGGGCTGCTGCCGCTGCGGCTGAGGGCCTCCTGAGCTCCTTTCAGCGTCTCTCGCTTCACACACTTCCAGAAACCAGACACACCCGGGTTGGATCGAACCTGGACACACAAGGAAACACACACAGCATTCAGGACGGACCACAGCGGAGACCACCTAGTGCTTCGTTTATTTTGCACCAGAGCTATGATGCTAACGCTGCTAACAAGCTGACGATTTATCCAAAGAGACGTAGAGCAGTGTAGTGGGACGGTACCTTGCTCAAGGGAACCTCAGTGGTGCCGGAGCCCGGGACTTGAACCTGCGACCTTCGGGACCTTCAGGTCCCAAGTGCAATGTCCTAACCACTAAACCACCACTGCCCAAACCTTATGGCCAAAATTGAGCAACTAAGAATTGTCCACTACAGCAGTTTGGGCACCTGTGGCCTAGCGATTAGGACCTTGTGAACAGAAGGTTGCAGGTTCAAGTGGCCTGAGTACCCGGGAATTTCCATTGAGCAAGGTGCCACTACACTGCTCCCCGGGCGCTTCTCACAGCTGCCAGAGGTCACATTTTGTTGTGGTGCACTTTGTTGGATTAAGTGTGTTCACAATAACCGATAGTCACTTTCACTTCACTTCATTCTGATTGGCTGCTCAGTCGTCTCCACGGCATTCCCTTCTTCCTGTAAACGTCAGGGCCGAACAATTCATGGCTCTTCTAAGGAGATCAGTTTTCACATCAATCCAACGCAGCAGTGATGAATTTTATTTGGGGGAAAAAAACTTTTTGAGGGAAAAAAAACATTGTAATTTGATATTTTCCCCCAAATTGGTTTAGTCCCAATTATCATACACTACTGCACAGATTATCGGGACATTTCCTGAGACTACACTGGTTAAAAATACATCAAAAGCTGAGAATTGCGTGAGATTCCCAGTGTGGACCATAATCCCTTCCTCTGTATTTACAGACCTAGAACCTGAGGACGCCACATACCGGGTGCTACTGCTAAAGCACCACTGTATCAGTACTCGAACCCGGCCTGAACGGGCCTTCAAGTGAATGAGATCACGCTGCCAGGAACTGCTCACCCTGAGGCCTCGCTGAACTCGGTCTTTCATCACGCCGATGAACTCTTTATGGCTCAGACAGTTGTCCCCGTCCAGGTCGAAAATCTTGAACACCGTGTCTAAAACGTTCTCGGAGAGTTCCTGGCCCGTGACGATCATCACCGCCCTCTTAAACTGAGCTGCGGAGGAAAGAGCGCTGGTTACTACAGCGATGCACGGAGCAGCCCTGGATGCCACGGCGAACTAAACACGGAAACCTTGGAAATCCAGTTTCTGCAAGTACTGATCACCTCGTCCAGCTCAGGGCTAAGGTCCCATAAGCCAAAACAGAGCACGTGCAGGTGGACGGGAAACACAATGACAGAATGTTCCTCTAGGTTCCTGCAGTGGTCTGTGTGTTAGTGCTCAGTGGAGTTAGAGCAGTACTCACAAATCACGCTTCGGTTAGCACTTTATGCGAATAAAGAATAATAGAATTTCAGTTTTTTGCATTTTTATGAGTTTGAAAGGCTTTGGCGACGACCACAAAACGAGCAATAGTGAGGGATGTTACTCTGTAACGCTCAGGTGATGATTCAGACCCAATTTATGACGATAAAAACTCCTGCACCTATAAAAGCATCACTGAGGAATGATTGTCGGCAATAAAAACATAGAGCAGTGGGGAAAAAATTACCCATTCCGACGGGTCTGTTAGCTTCAGCGATCATCTTCATGGATAAGGCGAAGTCCTCCAGGTTATTTGTGAAGAGACAGAATTCTTTAAACTCCTCAAAGCTGATGCTCTACAAGACAACGGCAGCACGAACGACTTTATAGATTCTATATACCACACATACCACACACATACCACACCACACCGCACACATATCACACCGTACACATACCACACACACACACCACACACACATATCACACCGTACACATACCACACACCGCACACACACATCACACACCGCACACACACACATACCACACCGCACACATACCACATTTATATTATTGTCAGACAAAAACCCAGTATCTCCAAAATGGCAACTTTACAAGACAAGAACAAAACTTTTTAAACTTAATGTAAATTTGACTTTTTTAGAGTTTGACGTTTTAAACAAGAACCTAATGGACACAAGACTATAAAGTGCATAAGAAGCAGAAAAAAACTTAAACCATATGTTGAGAAAGGAAAAAGAAAAGTTGTGTCAAATTTACATCTGACCAACCCCAAGCAAACGGACTTTTAAATAGAATTTAGAACCGATTCCTTTGCTCCAGGCATTGTAAAATTTGACACATTGTAAATGTCGGCTCCAGTTTTCAAATTGTATAATGTATACTCTGTAAAAAAAATTTTAATCCACTTTTATTCTGTGTAATTCGTCGTCTCCCTTCGCCCATCAGGAGTCAACAGGCTGTTCCTGTTGTGGTGCCTTTAAGATGCTGCGGTCGTTTTCACCCAGCGTTTGCTTTAACGAGGTCCTTCGCCTCCGTCCGACTCACCTCTCCTGAGGGGATCCTTTTCCTCATGTTCTCCAAGTACACGTCGTTGTCTTCTTCGTTGGTGTAGTACAGCAACCACTCTGCAAAGTCTTCCCTCCTCATGGTGTCCATGCCCTTCGAGAACTGCAGGAACTCCATCTCCTGCACCTCGGCCTGCAGGTCCTCCATAAATCTACGCACAAGCCAAACACAAACAGCCCTGAAACCACGGCTGGGGCGAGGGAACTTACAGGGGCAGTTAAAACAGGTCAACGTCTCTATATCTGCTGTAAACATGTGGCCCATCCTCCTCCAGTGGTGGTTTAAAGACTAGGAAAACTTCCTCTGGTGACATAACTTGAAGGTGGGAGAAGTTCCTGGGTGGGCACTTGAGGGTGGGCGGTGTTTTTGGGCTGGTTGGCCTGGACAGAAAGACAGCGAACGTTACTGTTCAGATTCAGAGCGTCATGCCATCGCCGATTGATTATTTAGTGTTAGCAGAACAATTAGTCATGAATCACTGATCCCGCAGATCTCAGCAGATACAGGTTCATCTCAGTGGAGGATCCTCAACCGTTATTTACCCTTAGACTTACGGCACGAGGGAGATGCTCTTACCCAGAGCGGCGTAGACGGTGCTTTCTAGTCTATAGAAAACACCCGTCACACCAGTGAAAGTGGACTTGGATTAGGAGCTGCTGGTCAGCCAAGACTCTTGGGACGTGGAGCTACTGTCCTAAGTTCTCGGTCAAAGAGGCTCTAAAGGGCTCTGCAGTTCTATCAGTCGAGGGAAACGTTGCTCCACCACTTGGGTGCCATAGTTGAGAAGAGTAAAAATATGGCCTCGATATCAGTCTTCCATTTTTTGGGGGGGGTCCAGTCTGGCTGTGGACGAGCTGTGACATGTGGTTTGATCACGGCAGACAGGTAAACAGGGACTACTTGTGGCTTTGTAAGCAGCATCAGTGTGAAGCCAGTGAAGGGTTTGCAGCAGTGGAGCGATGTTTGAGCAGCAGCCTGTTGAATTCAGCCTTAAATACGGTTAAACCAGTCGGTCTACAAAGAGACGGGACTGAGGGACGCAGTGACGTTCTCCAGAAGATTTCAGAAGATGGAAGGTGGCGGTTTAGGGACTTTAAGTAGAGTACGAATCGGAAGGTTTCGTAGCTCGTCTCCCATTGGCCAGGTTTGCTTTTTGGAGTAAGCCAGTAGGACAACGGATCAGTCCGGCTCTGTGAAACACCCCACACAAACAAACAAACAAACAAACAAACAAACAAACAAAGAGTCCCACGGCTCTGCCACCAACCTGCAGAACTCTTGGTACTGCAGTTTGTTTTGGCCCTTGCAGCCGAAGAAGAAGGCCTGGAGTGTGGTGCTCGGCTCGTCGCTGTCTTCTGCGGCCGCACTCTGGACACACAGAGGAACCGAAATGGCACGTAATGACCCTACTGCTCCATAAGCACAACACACTTTACACACAGCATAATGGCTCTTCTGTAGAAGAGCGAACTGAGAGCCAGTGTAAGGCTCCTGGCTGGTCTAAGACATCTGGATGTATGTGGAGATGGTGCAAAAACCACATCAGTTGATTAGGATCTGCATTTAACATGGGAATGATTGACAGGTGTCTTACCGGTGCCTTCGTGATAAATCTGAACCCACCTCTACTGCATCTTTCGAAACCTTCCTTTGTCCAATGATCATCTTCAGCTTTGGGGGGAGGGGGAGGGAAAAGAATTGTGATTTTACCACTTTAAAGAGACTTGAACGTTTCTTCAGCAGCCCGGAGATCAGAGATGGAGAGATCCAGCTCTGGACGACCACAAGCCGGCACATTTAGTGTTTTCCTGTTCTAATGCATCTCATTCCGTGCATTAGCTAATCATCGGGCTCTTGGCTGTGGTTCTCCAGGACTGGAACACTCGTCTATTAAAGCCGTACAGCACAAACAGAGAAGACTGATGCAGCACAGAACCCAACGCTTTCAGAGGTTAATGAACACCAGTCAGGGCGGTTCAGCTCCATCAGCGGTCAGTACATACGGTTCTTTCGTCATTACGCTGATCCTGATGTTTAGAGTTTCCTCTACGCTTGAACTGACTGGCTATTTTGGATAATTTGACAGAGCTCTTCAGTCCAAACTACTACAACAAAATACTTTGTCTTAACAGCCATCTTTGTTACATGCAATGTGAATGTATATGGCCAACACTAATCTATAGTGGTTATAATGCAAATAATAATAATAAAAAAGATACATTACATATACATATATATCTTCTTGCTAATCACTGCATCGCCCTAAAAATAAATATATATATATATATATTATAATTACTACTATTATTATTGCTATTACTGTTATTATTACTATTAGTAGTAGCATTATTATTATTAATAATATTATTATTACTATTACTACTACAACTATTATTACTATTATCATTATTATTATTACTATTATTATTACTATTACAACTACTACTATTATTACTATTATCATTATTATTATTACTATTACAACTACTACTATTATCATTATTATTATTATTACTATTAGTAATATTATTACTACTACTACTATTATTAGTATTATTACTATTATTCTTTTATTATTATTATTATTATTATTATTATTATTATTATAAGTAGTAGTAGTAGTAGTAGATTTATTTATATTTTTATATATAATTTTATTCACGTATTTGTGTAAATTGTTGGATTTTAATTCTTAAATACGTCGCCACCACTGTGCCCTTTAACTCAAACCTGCTCAGAGTCAGCTGTGGTTAAACCCATGAAGGTACACTGAAGATATACGGCTGGAACGGTATAGAGGCCGTGTAGGTTTACGCATCAGTCGAACAGTCCAGAACTGGTGCTCACTAAGCTTCCGGGAGCGTCTGAAGCCATGCACAGTTCTTACCCACTCTGCAGTAGAGCTGGGAGCACATCATCACTGTCCAAATATCCCCAGAACAGCAACAGGACTAGACAAAAACATGCTTGACTTCTAAAGTCTAATTATAATAAGTTATATCATTTTTTCCTGCATGTGATAAATGTAAGTAATTATTATACACATGTTCATGTAAGAGTTTTTATTTATTTGAGAGTACACAGAGGGTGAAGTGAGCTGGTGAGTAAGGCCCTGTCCACACACACGTCTGATTCTGGCATTTCTCATGTTTGTGGCTTTTGTGGCACTGATCCAGATTTCAGCAATACAGTGAAGGATGAAGCTCAAACCCTACAGATTAAACACACTCTGGACTGTCTGATTACTGCCCCCCACAGGTAAACACACAGAATTACAGTCTGCACTGTCTGATTACTGCCCCCCA
>JBBPDA010092084.1:0-11769 GCA_037974385.1 Arnoldichthys spilopterus
TGGGCCCGACCGGGCCCCACGGGCAGAGACCCGGCCACCAGGCGCTCGCCCACGAGCCCCTCCTCCAGGCCTGGCTCTAGAGTGGGGCCCCGGTGACCCTGCTCCGGGCAAGGGTGATCCAAACTTTGTTTTTAATCTCATTGAAGGTTCTGAATTGCCCTTCATTCTGTTTCTTCTACGAAAAAATGTCACTTCCAAAAATATCTTAGTTTCACAGGAAGGACTTGAAAACAAGTTGGGTTTGTCCAACATGTCGTTTTATTAATGAAAAACTATGGCTATTTTTAATGAAATGCATTATTTAATTGTATATAATGGTGTAAGCAGATGTAGTGGAGTAGGTCAGCAGACATTGATCACAGATAAAATTCCCCAATCACAGGTGCAGCAACATTCAGTATGGATTTAACTGAACTTTGTTCTTGGATGTTGCTTAGTAGCCTTTTCATGCAACAGCTTTACTGGGATCTCGACCTGTGCCCTAATTGTATTTTTCTAGTAAGAATGCAATGCAATAATTTATTTATTTGTTTGTTTGTTTGTTTGTTTGTCATGTAGGGTGATCATTTGATCAACTCTTCAAATGTTTAAAAAGAATTTCAGCCCCAGTTAAATATCCCTTATTCTTAAAGCAAGGATAACAGTGTGATGAGAAGAATATAACCTGTAATACAGCCTAACAATCACACTGTGCTAAAACAAATTAGTAAAAAATTCTTCCTCATATTCAGGTCACATTTCTGAAGGAAATTCTTCACCATTGCATGTTATAAGTGTAAACAGGGTGGTGGTGGTGGGGGAAGCTTCTGTTGCAAATTTCATACAGGGCTCTCATATTTAATGCCAGTAATTAAAAGCCTTTAAGAGCGTTTGTCAGTTGGTCAAGTCATGTTTTGCTGATCTCCTCTGCAGGAGAAAATGCAAATACAGCACAGAGTTTAACATCTGGGGAGGAGATATATATATATATATATATAGAACTTGTTCTCTGCCTTTTTCCCGCCCAGTGTATTGAGCACTAGCACACATGCACAGGGCAGCCACACAGCCCCAGCGTCCCGGGAGCAGTTGGGGGTTAGGTCCCTTGCTCAAAGGCTCTTCAATCATGAGTTCTAGGAATCGAACCGGTGTCCCTTCAGTCACAAACCCGGTTCTCTAAACTTTAGGCCACAGCTGCCCTCAATATATACACCAGCATGTTTGTAAATATCAAAATACAGGATAAACTGGTAACGCTTCAGTGCTGTATGACCCTTTAAAGTGGTACCATGACCTTTATAAAAAACAAAGGGAGTCCTGGTTGTGAATAGCGGTCAACATTTTATTGTATGCAGCTATTAAAGTGCAAGCCTCTTGATTCCAAGCTGCTAATAATTACTAATCCCGAACAGACAATGTGTCCCTGGTTAAATGACAAGCTTTGTTGATTTTCTGAGTGAAAATAAGCACACATCATCTAAACTTTTATGCACAAATACTGTACTTTGACTTGAGGGTGGGTTGTGCAAAAGTTACAAAATGTTTTTAATATGCTAAATTCATCAAATAGAAATTACGCACTAAAACGTTTGCCTCTTGAAGATGCTGTAATAATAGACTTGTATTTAATAGTAACTGAATGTAAAAACTTCTAATTAGAATTATTTTCCAATTGAAAGCAAAAGGAAGTTATCAAGATGCTTAAATGTTTGCATGTGACCATGTAAGATGTGTCTCAAACAATCTTAATTGCTATATGTGAAAGTGACTATTTGTCGTTGTGAACACACTTAAGCACCACAACGAAATGTGACCTCGTGGAGCAGCAGGCAGCTATCAACAGCACCCGGGGAGCAGTGTAGTGGGACGGTACCTTGCTCAAGGGTACCACAGTAGTGCCAGGGCCAGGATTGAACCCACAATCTTCAGGTCCCAAGGGCAATGTCCTAACCACTTGGCCACCACTGGCAATATAATCAATGTTAGTCCATCTCATGCAGCTCTACTCTATACTTATACAATACAAAACTGTTTCCTATGCAGAGTCGTGCGCCCATTTCTGCTAAGCTGGTTGCCAACATGCTGTCAGTTGCTGGAGCAGACCACATCATCACCATGGATCTCCATGCTTCCCAGATCCAGGTAAGACTCTGCTGATTAAATTGTTCATTTGTTTCTTTTCAGCCGCTGCTTTTTTTCCTCCCTCTTTCGTTTATAAACCTTGGGCATTAAGCGTCCATCTTGACTTTGCCAGCAAATCTGTTTTGTTCATCAGAACATATATGAACAATTTTATTCTTGGCACAGTACAACCAGACGCCACAACACAGCACTGTGCAAATTAATAATAGTGTGAATACATCAAACACATTTATCTGAGTAGTCCGTGTCTTTCTGCAGCAAAAACACAAGTTCACATTAGAATCAATGCAAACAAACAGGAAAGCAGTGAAAAGAACGAGGATGAGTTATGTCTAAACAGTAGTTGATATTTTGTGAGCTGGTTAAACGAACACAGGTCTGGCTCCAGATTTCCCCTCAATGCCTCCAGCCACTGTGTGAATCAGTAAAGCTTTATTAGCAGCATCTAATGAAGGACTGAAGTGTGAGCTCAAACCTGCAATTTGATGGAAACTAAAAGTAAGTAACAGTAGACTTCCATAAGGAGAGCTCTGGAAAAGCAAACACACTGATACACAGAAACATCACTGTTTACTGTATTAATGGTATTTCCATTTATCTTATTAATGTTTTTTTGAGAGAGAAAACAATGCCCAGATACAGATAGCTATGTGCATGTCTCATGTGTGCGTGTCTCGTGTGTGTGTCTCTAGTGTGCGTGTGTGTGTCCCGTGTATGTTTTGGGTGTGTGTGCATGTCTCTAGTGTGTGCATGTCTCTAGTGTGCGTGTCTCTAGTGTGCGTGTCATGCGTGTCGTGGGTGTGTGTGTCTTGTCTTGGGTGTGCGTGTGTCTTGTCTTGGGTGTGCGTGTGTGTGTCTTGGGTGTGCGTGTCTTGTCTCTCGTGCGTGTCTTGTCTCTCGTGCGTGTCTTGTCTCTCGTGTGTGTCTCATGTGTGTGTGTGTGTCTCGTGTGTCTGGCTGTCTGTGTCTCATTTGTGTATGCGTCTGTCTGTGTGTCTGTCTGTGTGAATTTCTTTGATTTGTCTACTGTGCTGTATTTTTCCCCCTAGGGTTTTTTCGACATTGCTGTGGATAACCTGTATGCAGAACCTGCAGTCCTCCAGTGGATCCGAGAGAACATTCCGGAGTGGAAAAACTGCATTATTGTGTCGCCCGATGCAGGCGGTGCTAAAAGGTAACAATTTTTTGCACTTCTGCCATCACCTCCCACCCCCAAAAAACCAACCGAAGACAATTCAATTCAGTCTGGCTCTGAGGTTTGTAAAGCTGTAAATGATAGTTTCAGTTCAAAGGAAAATATTCTAAAGACAATGAAGGTGACAAAGCTATCACTAAAACATCAAATACAACTTTAATTAGCCTTAACCTGGTCTTTTATCTTTTAGGGTGACATCGATTGCCGACCGCCTCAACGTGGAGTTTGCGCTCATCCACAAAGAGCGTAAGAAGGCCAACGAGGTGGACCGCATGGTGCTAGTAGGAGATGTTAAGGACCGTGTGGCTATCCTTGTGGATGACATGGCAGATACATGTGGAACAATCTGTCATGCTGCTGATAAGTAAGTTCAAACACTTGTGCAAATTCTGTGAAGAGAAAAATAATGTTAACAATAGTTTTCTCCATACTTTAATTCATTAAAACTTTTTTTAATTTACGCATTTAAAAAAACACCTGGCTAGTGGGCTCCAGGTAATTTGAGTTTGACATGATAAAATGATGTGACATCTACTAGTAACCATATACCAGCAATGTACCAGGGGTGTGGAAAGGGCTTCAGATGCCAGGTCAAGAAGTAAACCACCCCACCCTGGATGGTTTAAAGACAGGCTTTCTTTTCTTTTTCTCCTTTTTCTTCTGAAGGTTGAGTCGTTCTATAAATATGCAGTAGTATTGTGTTCTTCTATTGTTTCTGTCTTTATTGAGAGTGAGAAATGGTTTTTGCACCGATTAATATGCGCTGGTTCTTGTGGTTCATACGTCATAACTCTATAATTTCATGCCTTCCACCTCATCATCTTTCATCTTGTCGTTGTGTATATTTGTATTATCAGGCTAATCTCTGCTGGTGCAATAAAGGTCTATGCCATACTTACCCATGGCATCTTCTCTGGACCAGCCATCTCACGCATCAACAATGCCCCCTTTGAAGCTGTGGTGGTCACCAACACTATTCCTCAAGAGGAAAAGATGAAGCAGTGCCCCAAAATTCAGGTACTCAAAAACCATATTAATGGAACCAGGTTTGTAAGCAACTGAAAATGCATTATGGCTAATGGTCAGTTGGACAATTTTTCCAATTTATTCCAGTAACTCTTTATTCTGGGATTATTGTCTCTTGAGTAGCCATGTTAGCAATTTCACTCTGTCCTGATCATCTGGGGGGTAGTTTTATTCCATTGAGTTGTTTTTATTCCATTTTCCGAGCTGAAAATGTTGGAAGACCAGAAAAAGCTCCTTATAGCAGAGTCTGTATACTCGGCAGCTGTCTTGTCAAAGCACCAGTTATTCCTCTTTTAAAATGCATGTGTCTGTAATTGACACACAGAATCTCTAACCCCTCTGACTTCTTTTGCAGGTCATTGACATATCAATGATTTTGGCAGAGGCCATAAGGAGAACCCACAATGGAGAATCGGTCTCATACCTTTTCAGCCACGTGCCATTGTAAAGATGGGTTAAGAAGAAGATTCTTCCTGCACCATCAGCCGTTCCAGTATCATTCCTGTATGGGAGTCTAAGGAGTGAATCGAGTTTGGTAGTAAATAGCAGGCGACTGGCTCTTCTGAGTTCTGCCAACATTACTCTATCATTCCCTCAAAGCAAACTTCTTCAAAATGATCTGCAGGTTTATGTCGTTTTTTTTCCCCCATTCATTTTATTTTGTTTATCATAGGGCTGGATCTGGCTCTTGCTGCCAATTTCACCTTCATTTTGAACCTTTTTTTAGTATGAAAAGAAATGTCAGTGTTGAAAAACAAGCATCTGTTATTGAGCTCTTAAAATGACTTTTCTTCTCCACATGTCTGGATAGATGACAGATGTTCGTCATCTTTCTCATTGGACTTCAATCAGCCATTCAGCGTTAGGGAGAGGGAAGGAAACAATAAAGAAAAACTGCAAAGGTTATCTGGACAGTAGTCTGCAAAACCGTTTGAGTTGGTTAAATCAAAGTCAAAATGTAAAAATGTCTTAATGAAATTAAAGGGTGGTTCATTGAAAAATTAAATTTACTCAATTTTCTTCTTACCCCAAAAAATATTCAGTGCGTATATGCTTCCATTACATTACATCTACATAGCTCCACTGAAAAACTAAGAGAATACTTTAAGACACATCTAATTCAGTCATTTTGGGGTAAGGGGGAATTTGTGGAAATGTTTGGCCAGACCACTATGTAATCACTAAAGCAATGACATGCAAGAAACAATTTGATTTTTTAAAAAACATTTTTATCATAAAGTACATTTTCTCAGATGCAAACCTTAGTGTACAATCACCCTTTTTTCTAGACTTTTTTAACCGGTTTTGCATGACAGCTGGAGGGTAGTTCACGAAGCAGTTAATTTGGATAATTTACAACCAAAAGTGTCAAATGTCTTTTAGGAACGTTTTGCCAGCTCTTCCTATTGGACAAGTTTGACTTTAGGCTTAAGTTGTCTGGCTTCTTCAGATATGCTGCTTTGTAAAATACCACAATACTGGACTGCACTGCCTGAGCCTTTTGGAAATGTCTATTCAGAAACAACAAAATGAAACTATGGCACATGTTAATTAAGAACTCCTTGATGATACACATGCACATCATTCAGTGAGAATATTTTCCATTTAAAATCCATTTAGTGGTTAAGCTAAATGATTTGGACCTACAGTTGGGCTTTGTCAAAACGGCTAACACACTGTTTCAGATACAACATTAACAGTTTGCTGTAATCTGTTGATGGTGTTCTTTGTATATCTTGACTCCAGGTTGGTTCCTGGATTTCAAATCGCCAGTCTCTAAAATCATATACCCTAAATTTCACATGTAGCCTGTATCATACACTACACATAGTAACAACAGTACCTTTTATAAGCAATGCATGAAGTTACTATGAATTTACACACAATATTGCATCCAAATAAATAGATGTTGCGTTATGGATGTTCAACTATTTGTGTAGCCACACAAAACATCTCCTCATTCTCATGTCTCATTCTAGGGTTCTTTGGAGCGATGCCATCTAACTCTAAAAGGTCTTCCAATCCGGACTTTGTACTCATTGATGGGTGAACTGCTTATGTAACTGATTGGACACCAAGTGTCATACCTACCATGGGTTACACAATCCAACATCAGAATAGGAATTCAAGATCTGGGTTTGAAGACCTTTTGCTGTAAAAGAAGCAGTTTAGAAAAAGTGTTCTTTAACTTTAAAAAGGTTCTTGACACACACACATGGTTTTCTGAAGAATCATCCATTGCAAGTTACTTTAGGGATACATAAGTGGTCCTTCTATGACGGGTGCCTAATCGCAACTCGTGGAGATCTACCACCCTTTGCTCCAGGCATAATCTAATGCTATTGATCTAATGGTGGCCTTGTTGAGCTTTGTTGAAGCTGAACTCTTCAGGACCTGGCTTTATTAGTGGCATTGCAGGAAGAACCCTTTTAGCATCTTTTTTTAAAGAGCAAAAGGATATCTGTTGATCAGCGATATCTTTGCAGGTGTTGATGACCTTCTCACATAGTACAGTCCTATGACATTACAGAAAGCATGTTTAGTAGACACTTGATGGCTGTGAATTCAAATGGTTGGCACAAAAGTTACATTTGAACAAAATATACCTTCGGTTTAGGAAACCAAATGTGTTTCATCTATGGCAGGGGTTCCCTGATGCAATTAATCATTGATTCAACAAGGCTTTCCTGGGTTGAAGTGACAGAAAAAGGCAAAAGTGTGTAAGCTGGGGAGCCTATCATTTCTGGCATCACTCTGAAGAATTCTTCTCAACATCTTTAAGAGTGTATTAAAATGGTTCACCATTACTGATCAACAGTCCAGCTGCTGAAGGTGATTAATCATCCCTTTAATCTCTGGTGTTTACCCACCAAAATACAAACTCTACAACAGCTACCTTTAATCCTTCTAAGAGATATTACAAAACTGTTCTTGGATCAGCATGAAAGGGCAATGTCTAGACGGAATGAAAACTTGGGCTCAGGGAAGGCTTGTAATTGGTGGTAAGGCTGAGAATGAGAAAACAGGCTTTGTATGTGACCATTTTTACAGTATCTGGAGGCTCCTATTTTCTTATAAGTATGGCTTTATAAATGACAGTCCCCACATTGTGGGATGCAGTGACCAAGTGCAACCTTGCTTCACCACCTTTTTGCCCCATTTGTCTTACAATGACGATAATAAAAATAAAAGTATTGCTTTGACAATGACTTGTGAAATTTCCTGGACTTGTTTTTTTCTATTATTTTGCAGTATGGTGTATGTACAGAAGTATTTTGCAGACTTTTTCAGTCTTTAACATTTATTATTATTTATTATTATTATACATTTATACTTAAGGTATTACATAGAGGTGCAAAGTCAGAATTAGTAGGTTATTGTTATAAACTCCAACATATTTAGATATTAGCAGATCTGTTGATTTTTGCATGGAAATAGTGTGAGGTACCAATTAATTTAGTAACGTGAAAAGTGACTGTCATTGAACACATTCAAGCACCACAATGAAATGTGACATCTGCATTTAAACCATCCCACATGCACACGTGAAGCAGCGGGCAGCTATCAACAGTGGCCAGGGAGCAGTGTAGCGGGACAATACTTTGCTCAAAGGCACCTCAGTAGTGCCCAGCCCGAGACCTGAACCTGCGACCTTTAGTTCATAAGGGCAATGCCCTAGCCCCAAACCCCCACCGCCCATAGTGTGAGCTTTGCCATAAAAATACATGATTAGGACAGGGGTGCCAAAATCCAGAGGGCTGGTGTCCAGGACAGTTTAGTGATTTGCCAGGTTTAGCGAGTGTTCTAGGAGGGGAGCTACTAATTTGCTTGAGACGAGACCTCTAGAAATGCAGGAATGTTCCAAAGGCCATTACTGCATATTGCTATGTGAAACATTGTTATTAGTAAAACAAGCACTGAAGCAGAAACACAAACCCCAACATCGTCATCAATTTTCTCTGAAAGCGAGTAAAAGGAAACAAGCTTCAGACTTTAGCCCAAAACAAACTGGAACAAAAAATGACCTCTGACCAGCCTAGCAAAAAAGAATACAGTGCCCCAACATCCTATCAGTGACTTACAACTCCCTAAACACTAAAGAGATTACTGAACAGCCCCCTTGACCCCTACAAGTTGGATTTTGTCCAGAATACAAATACAACCTACATTTTGTAATATCAGATATGCTGGGTAAATTAGAACAGCTCACTGTTTATGAATGTGTTTATAGAACAAAAAGAAGAAAATCTTTAAAATGACTTATTTTGTCTTACTGTTTTACTGCAGTAAGAAATCCACCTGATTTTATGTTTCATCAGTTTGACATGTTTTACTGAATATATCCTTAGTATGTTAAATCATATTTTCATTACACATTTTTCTTAATAAAAGATTATAAACTGTTATATTTTAAAATGCAATTAAGGCTTAATTATTTCACCTTTTTCTAAATAATCACAAAAAGACAAATAACAGCAAAGAGTGGTTCTTAGAATGCAAGCACTTTGGTGTATTAAAAATACATTTAATATGTGGACAATTTCCTCTCATGTTAGTCAATTAAAAAAATTAAACCATCAAAGACACAGTGCCGTCTGTACATTATTTCCCGTCACTTTTTAACCTGCTTGTAGGCTTTAATATAATTTTTCCCCTTGTCCCACACCCAGACCTCTACAATTCAACCATGAAAAAACATTTCTTAAAAAAATTTACCTTAATTAACTTACACTCAAATAATCAAACATATTTACTACTTAATGAGAGTTGCAAACATTTTTTCACACAAAAAATCAGCGCCTCACTTTATCAGCACCATTTCCACTATTGGGAGATTGTTTACATTTTTGTTATGGAAACGACCAGTGACAATGGTGAACATGTGTGATACGGAGGAGATGTATGTCTTCCCCTGTTGAAGAAACACAGGTAAATGTTGCTTGAGCGGATGATTTTTTGATATATGTAAGTTCCAAACATACTGTACCTTAATGAAAGCTTGTAAGGGGGTTGATTTTAATGTTAAATTGGTGTATGTTGAATGTATGATTTTTAAATCAAAGGTAATATTTCAAGTTACCTTTAGTTTTTTAACACTGTGAAAATATAATTTCCACTACAGTTTTTTCCACCACACTGTCCTAATTAGTGGCATGACAGAGTGGAATTTACATCTATGCTGAAAGAGTTTAGGTCAAGTGCTTCTTCAAAACCAATGGCAGTTTTGTTCAATAATGAAATAGCCTGTATAGTTGTTGATTATGTGGATGTGACAATAATTACAATAACAGTTTAAACAAATGCTAATTATAAACTATAAATGAATGAATTCCAGCAGGGTAACATTAATGGGTAGTGACTACTTGGTCTTGAAGCAGACTTCCTTGCTAACTCCATTGTTTGCTCAAGGACACTGCCATCATCCTTTGCTGCTTCACTGAAAGCTAGCAATGGCCAAAGAAAATTAAGAGATGCAGCCTTTTTCAATTACACCAAAGCGGTATGGAGCACACTACAGGGACACAAGCTTGCTAAATACTTTTAAAAGAAAGCTCAAAATATATCTCAGCCTTTAACTAGCAATAGCTTTCTTGACACAGGCCTGAAACTTCTTTTGCCCTCTGCACTTATGCCCTGTCACAGTGTGGTAGTTTAGACTTTTAAGCCTTTTCTTTCTTTTAAACTTTGTTAATCCATGTTGTGCTTTATCTTAAGCATGTGTTGTACTGTTTGTTGCTTTTTAAACTTATTTGTTAGTTTTTAGCTTTTACATATATTTTCTTGATGAAATGCATGTCGAAGAAAGGGTGGATGAGAAGAATAGATGAGATGGATAAATCTGCATATAAGGGAGACACGGATGTGTAATTGTGCAGGTACGACTGAGTGTTGTCTTGGGTTCTAGATATGGTTAAAGGAAATAGGAGCATGGATGTAGGCCTAAGATGAATCAATACCTATGAATATATATGAGAATAATTCTAGAGACCCATATCCCAAAACAGTATTTGTGCACTTCTTTACTTTATTGTTGTGTTTTTCCTTTTTTTAATTTAAACTTTATTAAAATATTTCACTTCTTTATTTTACATATACTGTGTATTCTGTTCTTACCTAGTTTTTATCTTACTTCTTTAAGATCTTCTTTTATCTTAATTTATGTGAATATTATGTGAATAGCTTTTTATATATAAAGCACTTTGAGTTGCACTTCTTGTATGAAAAGTGTGATAAAAATGAAGTTAATGTAATAATAATAATAATAGTAATAGTAATAATGGCAGTGGGGGCCGCTGGTTCAAGTCCTGGCCCTGGTACCACTGAGGCACCCTTGAACCACTACACTGCTCCCCGGGCGCTTCATAGCTGCCCGCTGCTGCACGTGGATGCAGAGGTCACATTTCGTTGTGGTGCACTTTTTGTGTGATTGAATGTGTTCACAATGACAAACAGACATTCACTTACTTATTACTATTATTATTACATTTCAGGTAGGCAACGTTACTTTACCGAGAATATATTTAAGCAAAGTAATATTGCTAAGGGTCAAAAGTTTCTGACCTGAAGGAGGGTGACGTTAATGTTGTTGATCAAACTATGCACGGCTGAACTACGTGACTTTCTCCAGCACATGCAAACCTGAGCTGAAGAGCAGCAGCTGTAGCCGCAGTGAAAGTGAGCTGCCTGTGATCTCCTCGGCCGCCGCCGGGCGGAGCACTTTCACTTTCTCCGCGCTTTCATGATGGTGACAGGAGGCTCGTCAGCGGGCATCATCACCAGCGGCCTGGAGGGGGGAAATGACCGGAAAACTATGGAAATCGTTGGAGGTGTCACATCAGCTCGGCGACAGAAGATGCCGCGGTATAAAGCGCCGCAACTTTGATTTTCACTGAAGGTAAATTTCGACTGTTTACGGGGGAATTAGCCTCTGCGCCTGTCTGCATCTATTTGTGTTTATGTTCTCGGGGAGCGGGGCTGCTGTTTACTATGGAACTGGCTGCCCAGTTGGTTTATGCTGCGTTTAAAGGCAACTGGGAGCTCGGATTTCCCGAGCTCTGATTAGGAAAAAACAAAGAAAACGCACGGCGAAGTCGGATTTTCAACTCGGGTTTGATTTCTCATCACCGAGTTCCTCCGACGTCCACAATTGACGACATCTTCAACATGGCTGCGTACATGTTGCACCGTTTTCTGTGACCGTCGTATGTTGTGACCCTAGGGGGTGCTGTTTCGCATTCTTCTGCTGAATGACCGGAAGGTCTCCAACTTTCTCGTTACACAGTTAACGCGAGTTGTGAACACAGCACAGCAGACACTGCGTGAACTCTGCATTTGTGTAGGAGCAATGGGCAGTGCTTGGGGATGGTACCTTGCTCACAGGTACCTCCGTAGCACAATTACGGATTTGGGATTTAAACCGGCGACCA
>JBBPDA010092105.1:0-11769 GCA_037974385.1 Arnoldichthys spilopterus
ATAATAATAATAATAATAATAATAATAATAATAATAATAATAATAATAATAATAATAATAATAATAATAATAATAACTCATAGTTATGAGCATGTCTAAACCCATTATGCTATTCTAATGGTGGGAAAAACAGACTTCGCGCCAGAGCAATGTGCAAAGAGTTCATCTCAACTCTTAATTATTCAGAGGTGTGTTTTGGGCTTAACATGCAATAAACCAATCAGAATGGCACATCTCGTCAGCTTTTAAAAGCAGGGGTACATAAGCTATTGTCCAAATGCTCGAACACATCATGTAATTTAGCAGCACAGTTCCACTTAAGCCTTTCGAGTGCCGTCAGTGCAGAGTGTCTGTGTCTGTAACAAGTGTTGTGTAGCTGCACGTTACTGAAACACTAAATATGGTTTTAATATGGTTCACTCTCAATATTGACCCTCCCTCTCCCCTCTTCACTCACTCAGAGTGACACAAGCCAGAGCAGGTGTCTGAACTGGCAGTCAGTGTTATCCTTACGCCGTCCAATGGCAGGTTTAAAAGATGAAGAGGCTGGTGATTGGAAGTAAACACATGCTAGCCTTCACCCGCCTAGTGTTGTTGGTAGTGATGGGGGGAGTTCTAGATAGTGGGCGGAATCTGAGGTAACTTAATTGGGCAGAAAACCCCAAAACTAACCTAAATAGGAATCAGTGGTCACAGTTGTTTGAGACAGCTAGAATTGTTATCACTCAAACATCAAATCTGATGTGATAACTGATGTGAATGATAAAAGTGTAAAAGACATAAGTCTGCATTGTCATTGTAAGGAACAGCCAAAGGTTTTGTCTGACCCAGATATGTTTGGTTCCTAATCTGTTGCTTCATTCTCACAGCAGAAAGGACAAAACACCCAACAGAAGTGAAAAGAGTGAGTGAGTGATTACGTGTCATTGTAAACACACGACAGCACAGCACACAGTGCACACAACAAAATGTGACCTCTGTATTTAACCCATCCGTGTAGGAACAGTGGGCAGCGCCCAGGGAGCAGTGCTTGGGGATGGTACCTTGCTTACTGGTACCTCAGTGGTGCTTGTACTTGTCTGGGATTTGACCCGAACAACTGTCTAACCATTACACCACCACTACCACAGAAAGACCCATTGAGAATAGGACAGTGGCAACCTAGTGGTTAGGAACCTGCCCTTGTGACCGGAGGGTCACAGGTTCAGGTCCCAGCCTGAACCACTGAAGTGCCCTTGAGCAACCGACTTGCTACACTGCTCCCCGGATGCTATTGATTGCTGCCTGCTGCGCCACGGGTGGATGAGTTAAATGTGAGGTCACATCTCTTGTGGGTGCATTTTGTGTGATGGGGTGTGTTCACAATAACAAATATCAATCAGTTTTGGACGTTTAACTTGGCTGATATGAACCAATATACTGCACTGTTCTGTGCAAACACATACACACCAGTGTGTACAGTTACACACAATCATGATGCACACTGATGATGCAACAGTGTTTAGGGACTTTATCATCACCTGGAAGAGAAAATAATGCACTAAATATTTGGCATTAGCTGCAAGTGCCACTAAAGACCAAGAACAATGTCCATTAGGTCTGTACAAGTGTTGTACAGACACCAAACACCAATAATCTGTTCTCTTCAGAACCAAACCAATGGTTAAAGAAAAAAGCAGTTTCAGCTCCTTTGCTAAAATTTCTGGTACTCTGTGCAGAGGAAAAGCATTTATACCAGGGGTGGGCAATTCCGGTCCTTGAGGGCCGGTGTCCAGCACAGTTTGCTTGTTCCCCTCTTCAAACACACTCACTAAACCTGGCATCCAAGTGAGTTGAACCAGGTGTGTTTGTGTAGGGAAATCACCAAACTACAGAAGCCCTATAGGACTGGAGTTGCCCGCACATTGTTTATACTCTGAAAGTCTAATAGGTGTACAATATTTTATCATAATGCAACATTACAATATTCCTCCCTTTGATTTATGGTCTATTGCACTGCAAAGCTGTTTTGAACAGCTAGGCCCAAAAATGTACATCTTTTGCCTCTTTAGGTCTAGCCTTCCTGCCTCACCACTGAGGCCTGCTCTTTGTCACTGTTCCAAATCTGAGCTTCCCTGATAAGATCACAGATAGGATTGCAAAAAATGCAGAGTATGCTTAAGCCAAGTAATGAGTAGTGACCAAGCATCTAAAAGCGTCACAGTAACCGGGCTCAAGGACAGGTCTGATCAACCCCACCACCAAGGTTGTACTAAAAAGCTGTCAGTGATTAAGAGAGAAGGAGTTAATAGTGCATGGATGTGGATATCAGAGCTTTCTGACATTTTTCTGATTTCATCAGGGCGTTTAACAATGAGATTTGAACCCACAACCCTGAGGTTTCAAATGTGCTTACTTCAGTGGCTCAGGCACAAACTCTAAAGCAGCTTCTGTAATTCTATAGATATTTCTTGCGTTGGTTGCTCGGTTGCCATAGTTATTCATATTGCAATTCTAGGTGTTCGTGAGGTCAATCTTTCTTGATCACAACACTTGTCATTTATGGCCCCTTTAATACAATATGTGTGTAAAAAAAAATGTATATTGTGTATTTTATATTGAGAATGCATGTTTCTGTTTGTTACTTTAACAGGCAATAAAACTTGAAGATAACTTGAATTAAAGTTTAAAGAAAACTAAAGAAGGATTCAGGAGCCAGAGCAGCTTTTCATCACGTTAATGCTTTGTGTAGGAAAACTCTGGGTTTTGTTTTTTATACTGAGGCTTGAAAAACTCATTCTTATACAGCTATGTAAGAGGCCGCCTAGGCCTAGTGGTTAGGAATTTGCCCATGTGATCGAAGGGTCGCAGGTTCGGCTCCCAGAGCAGGTACCACTGAGGTACCCTTGAGCAAGGTACCGTCCTACTGTGCTACACTGCTTTCCGGGCGCTGCCGAAAGCTTCCATGTGTGAATGGGTTAAATGCAGTAATCACGTCACTTTTCATTTCAGGCATGTGGTGCAGGAGGGGGCTTTAGGTGCTTAAGCACCTGCCCCTTAGGCCATGGTCCCCTTTTTGGCAAGGCTAGTGTCTCTCATCTACAAAAAAGTGGTTTGGATTTCCCCCCCTCTCTTCCACTATACAAAATTTGGTTTCGTCATGTCCGGCCACAATAGATGTTGCTTTTGTTTGGTCTCATCCACATTCACCTGTTGACTGAAGGTACAGTTATAATAACCACTTGACAGGTGATGTAACAACTGTTCTTTGGATATAAATGAGCGACAGACTTTCTGTTTCTGCATAAAATATAACTGTATGCAGTAATCAACTGTATTATGTATGGTTATTATTATTATTATATTATTATTATTATTATTGTTTATTTATTTATTTTTTATATTATTTTTATGTAACAGGTGCATAACACTGAAATGACCCTTTAAGAAATGACAATGTTCCAGCACTATTAGACAACAAAGGGGGTGTATTTACAAAAAAAAACGCCTGAGGCTGTTACTATTCTTAGCCCTGCACACGTGTGTATGTGTGTGTGAGACACAAAGAGAGAAACAGGTAAAGAGAGGGCTACAGATAGTGTAGGTGTGAATGTGTTAATGTGTGTGGAAGTCTGGCAGAATATGAGTGTGTGAGGGCTAAATGTGTTCAGTGGTGTGAGTCGCTCAGTCTAATTGGAAGCAGGGAAGGGTGAAGCCGGGTCAAGTCTGGGTCTGTGCCATATATATATAAGTACACACCAGCACAGTTTACCCCTTACACTCTGAAGGGCCTGCACACAGGTTTCAGCTCCTCGCTCTCATGAATGCAGAATTTACTCTCATAGGAAAGTAGAACCCAACACACACATACACACATACACACACACACACACACACACACATATACATGTACAAACATATACAGACATATATTCGCATATATAAAGAGGTGCTTAAAAGTTTATGAAGCCTTTACAATTTAAACATTTTCTGCTTAAATATAACCTACAACATCATCCAACTTTTACACAAATCCTACAAATAGATTAAGGAAACTACACAAATGACAAAAATATTAGATATTAGGTAATTTACTTATAGAGGAAAATACATCTGTGTGTGGCAAAATTAAGAGAACCTATTCCTTCAGTTTCTGGTTTGACCCCCTTGTCCAGCAATAACTGCAACTAAACATTTCCGGTAACTGTTCATGAGTCCTGCACATGGGATTGGATGAATATTAGCTCATTCTTCTGTAAAGAACAGCATCAGCTCTGCAATATTTGTGGCTTTCTTCTACTGGGCCATTCCAAGACATTCACTAGATTCTATCTTTGGTAGGACATTATTTGTGCTTATGGTTGTTGTTTTGCCATGTGTACCACTTTCTCTTGGGATTCAGTTCACTGACAAATGTCTTGTTATATCTTCTAGTTTCAGAGTTCATTGTTCCATCAATTATGGCAGGTTGTATTGATCCAAATGAGGAGAAATAGGCTAAAACAATGATACAATCACCACCTTAACCCTTGTTATTGGAGTAATTCCCATTGGTTAAGCACTCCTGGGGAGGTTAACAAGGGTCTTGAATTTCTATTTGCACACAGTATACCTGACTGTGGATTGGTGGAGGCCAAACTCTTCAGAGATGGTTTTGTCACCTTTTTTCAGCCCGATGAACATTAAAAACTCTTTTTCGGAGGTCCTCAGAAATCTCCTCTGTTTGTGCCACAATACACTTCCACAAATTTGTGTTGTGAAGATTAGACTTTGACAGATTCTTCTTTTACTTTTTTTTTATTAAACAGGGTGCCTTCTTATGCCTGATTTTCATTACACTGATTGAAAATACCTGACTCTTATTTCACCTTCAAATAAACAGCTAATACTAGAGATACTTTTGCCACTGACAGATCTGTAATATTGGATCACTTTCCTCAATAAATACATTACCAGTTAGAATATGTTGCCTCATTTGTTGAACTGGATTCTGTTTTTATCCACCTGGAGGACTTGTTGGAAAATCGGATGACGTTTTAGGGCAAATTTTTGCACAAATATTGAAAATTCCAAGAAAACATGTAGAAAAAAATAAAATCACAGTGAGTGTTGGGACTATTGGTACTAGCATACAGCAGCAACACTGCATTCAAAATTCAAAAGTCACACAGTAACAATAGAAGAAATCACATCATGTGTGCAATATTATTCAGCACTTACTGAAATGTCTTGTATCACATTTATGCCACTGTGAAACGTCTGGTAATTACGCTTGTGTCTGATTTCTTTACTGTTCTGCTTTCTGTGCATCAGCATTGACTCTTATGTTATAGTATCTTAGCTCAGGGGTATTTTGCACTCTGACCTATTGTACTAGTTTTGGATAAAATCTCTGACAGCAAAGCACATTTGGATGTCACTGTGGGTACGAGTGTGTGTTTAATGGCATAAATGTAAATTATATTGTGTATTTATATATGTTTTATTCTTCTTTATGTAGCAGTATAATTGCAATATTGTTGCTGTTGGAATAAATAATAAAAATAACATAATAATAATAACAATAATAATAGTTTATTGTATTATTAAGTTAAATAATATAAATTAATTATTACTATTTATTACAACTTTACAAAAAAAATATTCTACTCTCTTCTCTATTCTATTCAAATCTCAATGTAAGTAAAAGCAAATAGGAATTTTGGATTGGATTTGGATTTGGATTTGTTTACTTATCATGAAATTTTGGCACAGTATAAAATAAAAATCTATTATTTGTAAAACATAAAATGTTTAAAAAATTTTACAGTGTATTTTCAAATGGTAAAACAAACAATAAAAACTATTAAAAACATACAAGGATTTTTCTGACATTGATGATATATTTTGTCCGTATTGATATCACTATCCATATTTTGCCAGTCATATGTAGAAATAATCCAAATGCGTACAAAGCCTAGATTTTAATGGGTTAAATTGCTGTTTTTTCTTCTCCTGTCTGCCCTCCATGGCTGTTCCCAACCACACGGCAGAGGATGACAGAGCTTTTTCACAGTTTTTTGGTTGGGGGATTAAAAAGTTGTGCTGCCAATTTCCCGCCACCGGTCCCCCGTGATAGACAGAAGCAGACGCAAAGCGGCTTATTACACAAGTATGCACATCAGGAGGCCCTTCCATGAGCCTGCTCTCATTAATAGCGTCTTAAATCAGGTCGATTAGGCCGGCCTCGGCGGCCCTGAACCACCCTGGCCACATGAAACTGACCTCATGACTGTCAACCTCATTTTCCGGCCCAGCAAACAGAGGAGGAACCAGCATGACTGCTGCTAATGTGTCAGCTAACGCCATGTCAGATCACTCATGAGCTGCTGCCCGAGAAGTGTGACTCTGGAATTTAGGCTGAGAGTGTTGTTGGACATGGTATAATTATGGAGAACATCCCAACTGGAGTCATTTTGATACTCAAGTTATGAGCATTTTCATCTTCCGAGGTCATACCGACACTGGCAGAGTGTGATTACTTCAAGCAGATGCAAAAGTAGCTCCGAAAAAATCCTCTCACTCGAGAACCACAACAAAGTATCCGTCAAAAAAAACTCAGAAACTTCTCAAGTGCTGAGTTCTCCATTAGGACTGCAGTGGAACCTCATTCAGCATCATGGTAATGTTTTTTTTAGGTCACTAAGACTGAAATGACTGCTAGCTATGGCCAAACGTATGTGGGCACTTGCCCATCAGATCAGTATGAACTTGCTGGACAACCCATTTCAAAGCCATTAATGCAGAGCTGACAACAATGCATGGTGTTGCCTCTAGGGGCATTTTGGAACTCTACAGTAAGGGATACAGCAGATGATGTGTGATTTTTTAGGTGTTTCTGCACTTGGTGACCCCTCTCCATGAGTTTGCACCGTCTACAACTTTGTGGCTGAGCTGCTTTCACTCCTAGAAGCTTCTGTTTCACAAATACAGCACTTACAGCTGACTAGCACAGATGTAGCTGGATAAAAATTTGACAGACTGACGTGTGGCAAAGATGGCATCCCATTAGAGTGCCAGTTTAGTCACTCGAATCTTCAGTATGAGTCATTCTCCTGTTTGTCTATGGAGACTGCATGACTATGTGCTTGATTTTAGACACCTGTTTGTAGTGAGTGTTGCCGTGTCCACATACAGTGTATTTTGCTGATAAAGGGCATAGAAATATCTCATATTTTGATAAGCTCAGCTCTCACGTCACAGGGTTTTTAATATTTTGTTTTTGGCTGTACTGTGGTCTCATGACTGTGAATGTAACTCTCATGGGTTGTCAATCTCAAAAAGGTTTGTTTTGAAAAAAATGCTGATACAGGCCCTTTAAATGCTGATCAGCAGGTTTACACAAACCAGCACAGTACTGTGAGCAAAGTCAACTATGAGATTTATCATCCTTAAAGGTGATTACTGGAGTCAAGCTCATGGTTTTGACCAAATTCTAGTTCTTTCCTCCTTCACACTTTATGAGAGTTGACAGTGTGAATGAACGTTGGGAGTAAATTTGTGATAATTGCCAGGACTCACACACTTAATTCAGGAAAGTAAACAGTAAAAACCTGTAAACAAGTGTTAAGCATCCAGTAAAAACACAGTAACAAACATTTTTACTTTTACAAATTAGTTTTTTTGTTTCTGGGTATTTTTAATTTAATTAAAAAAAAATCACTTTTCACTCATGTAGTTTGATCTGAAAACATGTTTTTTTTTTAACAACTCAAGGTGATCTCAAACTTCAGGTGTGCACATTAAGAAGTTAACAAGTACGGTTGTGTGCAAAAGTTTTGGCACCCCTATGACTATATGTCAAATGACATATATAGAAAAAGTTATTTCATACACAAAAACAAGCAATAAAAAATATATATAGAAGAATAAAATGTCGATTTTAAATGAATTAAATCACAATAAAGAAAGTAATAGATACATGTCTATAATGGGGTCTCTAATGTATAGTAAGGGGGTCCCCAGGTAACGTTATCTTTTTGTTTTTTGATCTGACATTGGTTTGGCGCAATACAACCCTAATAACGATAAACCTAAACTAACTTTGACATGAGCCAATATTCTACACGTATGATTCGCTAACGTGTGAGTTAGGGGTGGGCGACATGGTAAAAACTTATATTACAATTCTTGAAAAAATGTTCACAACAAAAAGTATCAAATTATTTCATATTTTGGAAATTTGAGAAGAAGAGACCTGTACCACCTGTAAACCCTCAACTCTTCACAGTCTGCACTAACTCCAGTTAACAGGGACTAATTATCTTCTTTTTGCAGTGTGTTCTTTAAGTACAGACCATGTTCACAGTGTTGCTCAGCATGTTGTGACGGTTTATCTGATGTAAATACTAAACCATCTGCTAATTCTGACGAGCAGCACAGATTTATTTAAACAGCTGCATATGTGATTAACATTTGAAGTGGAGCGTCAGGTCCATGAAGTTTTTCTAACATTGTAAAAGGTCTCTGGGTGCAAAATGTTAAAGAGCCCCTGCTGTAGAGGATGTATATATATATATATATATATATATAAAGTGAGTGTTTATTTGTCTTTGTGAACACACCACAGCACAGCACACAGTGCACCACAACGAAACACTAACCCTGCATTCAACCCATCCAATGAACTGAAGCTCAAAGAAGAAAACCTTACTGCATCTAAACATGCATCCATACACCAATCAGCCAAAACATTAACACCACTGCCAGGTAAACTGAATAGCACTGACTAGTTATTTCATTACATATATAAGGCAGCAAGGTAAACAGTCAGTTCTTGAAATTGGTGTGCTGGAAGCAGGAAAAATGGTTGAGCATAAGGATTTGGGCCTTATTGCGAGTAGCTACCTATAGTAACGACCAAAAGTGATCCAAGGAAGGACGACTGATGAATCAGGGTCATGGGCACCCAAGTCACGTTGATGCATTTGGGGAGTGAGGGTAGCCTGTCTGGTCTGATATGAAGAGGAGCTCCTGACTCTCATAGAAAGGGGTCAGATCACACAGTGCACCACAGTCCGAGCTAGTTCAGCACCGTGGGGGGAGGGGGGGCGAGGGACTTGCACAAGGCGATGAAACAGTGTCTCGTTAGCTAGCTGTTCATTTACCAATTAAACGGTTCACTTTAGCCATCATCACAACAACTAGCCCCTCAGAGAGATTTGGCAGGACCCACCACTGGTCTAAACCTCACTTTCGCACTCTGTCCCTGAATGACTCCCCCGAACCTATTAAGTCTTCAGGAACAGTCATGAGAGCTTTTCAAGCGAGCCCACAGGACAGATAGAGACGTTTCGATTCTGCTGAAGCCTGACCAGCATCTCAGATGCTTCAGATCTCGTTTAATTGTGTGGAGGGCCGCTACACCAGACAGTCCTGTATTAGGCTATTACAGCTGACTGAGCATGTGCCTCTGATCTCATGAAGTGTTAAAAAAAGACATAAGGGCATAAAATAAGGTAAAACATCACACATTCATGTACACAAACTCATTTTTGAAGCACCGCTAAGCTGGCGAGTGCTGTTTCTCATCGCAGCACTGAGCAACAAACCATCCTCTGCTACATATTCCTTGTGGGCAGTGGAGGCCTAGTGGTTAGGACACTGCCTTTGCGACCGTCCCACTACACTGCTCCCCGGGCGCTGTTGGTAGCTGCCCACTGCTCCACGTGTGGACGTGTGATGAGTTAAATGCAGAGGTCACATTTCGTTGTGGTGCTTGAGTGTGTTCACAATGACAAAGAGTCACTTTCACTTTCACTTCATTTCAGCCCAGGATCAGGCACGATGGTCCAGAAAAGTAACGGGAGACTTTGCAGAGCTATTAGCAAACACGGGATCATATTTCACATCAAAAAGAGTGTGCAAGCGGCCTTTAACGTTACAGCCTGTCAGAGAGAGCTTTTATGAATCGCAATAATTATTTGTAGAGCCGTGAACAAGAAGCCGGGGGGAAACAGGCCCACGCTCCTTCGCTGCTGAAGTTTATTTAGGCGGCATCGATTTTGTGTCATGCAAAGTGTAAATGTTACACCCTGTTGGATGAGCACTTACCTGCAATAAACAAATTTCAGACGTGGCGTCGCTGATTAAAAACTCAGACACGGCGCTGACGGGGCGCTGAGCACCCATGTGCTCTCATACTCAATCGGAATAAAAGCATAGGTGTAAATTGCGAAGGGTGGCTGAAGGCTGGGACGTTTATGGTGTGGCAGTATGTGCCTTATAACCATAAAGGGCCAAAGAACGTCGATAGCAGAGCTAAACTCCACCTGAGGTATGGATTAAACAATATAAGCATGTTTTGCACAAAACCTTTAAATGGTAGAGATGGAAAGTAAATAACTTTTAATAAGATTCGACCGGCCTGCGGGGATCACTAGCCTGCCCAAGCGGTCTGAGGGGGGGGGGGGCTACGAGGTTCTGACTTGTAGACAGGGGGAGATATTAGCAATATATCCCCATGAAGATATTGGGGCAATTCCTGTTCCACCGTAATTGGTAAACTAAGAGACAAATGAGACCAGGTGCGGTGAGAAACTGTGCTGTGCCATGAGGGGCATTTTTAAGGTGTGTGTGTGTGGTGGTGGTGGTGGTGGGGGGGTCAATAATGAGGGAAATTTTCAACAATAATTTCTGTGCGATAAATGCTTGATCAATAAAGGTGATTTGCTGTTTTTCAGTTTTGCAAATGACAGGGAAAACAGGCATCTGATTATTACCCACTATTTTGGCTAAAGGCACATTTTTCACAAAAAACTGACAAAATGAAAGAAAGAACGAATGAGGGCAGTGACCTTATTTTTTAAAAAAAAGGAGGAGTATCTGAGAGCATTATGAAAGGCCCAGTTTGTAGCTGGAGAGGTGCATCACTATGGGAACTGAAGGGTTTATGTAGGTCTGTGTGCTGGAACAGAATTTCAGGAGGTGGACACAGCTGACGGCAGTGTTTCATTAGCAAAAGCAACCGTTTCCATTAATTAACACGCTGAGTAATCTACGGGTCATGCCACTGTAAACACGGCAAGATTATGAGGAACTGGGCTTGACCTTTTTTCTGTTTATGCTGCCATTACAGTTATCCACAGTATTATTGGAGCATTACTTTTGAGGAAACGTCTAGACTCTCTTTCAATTACTTAAGAGGCTCAGTAATATTGTTGGAATGAATCATGCTCGCTGGACTCGCCTGAAGTCATCATAGAAAAAAATAATAAAAAAATAATAAAAGGTGCAGGAAACGGACGGGCTGTAATAAATAAATACATGCAAAAGGAGGTTTAGTCATCGGTCAGCACATTTCAGTTCTGATGGTCCCACAGTTTTTAACGAACTGCACACAGATTTATAGATCTGTTCAGGTGACCAGTGAGCGTGATGAACATGAGAACGCTCCTCACATGTGGCTTCTAACTAAATTACCAGCCAGGCCTGAGGAACCCATTTATTACATTTTTCCTTGGGGTGCTCCCCTTGTTCAAAAGACCCAGAAAATTCAATCAATACTTAAGCAGTAAGGAACTGAGGAATGAAACGCTGCTCTGGGTTCATTTCCACAGCAACCGGTGTTATTCATGGCAGAGGGTGAGAGAGAGAGAGGGAAAGAGGGAAAGAGAGAGTGAGAGAGAGAGTGTGAGAGAGAGAGAGAGAGTGAAAGAGTGAGAGAGAGAGAGAGAGAGAGAGAGAGAGAGAGGGGGGGGGGGGGGTCCCCCAAAGCTTTTTTTCATGGACTTTCATTTGGTGGGCCATGGT
>JBBPDA010092116.1:0-11768 GCA_037974385.1 Arnoldichthys spilopterus
TGCTGGTGGATCTGCTCTGGCTTTACCTGCTGAAGGATCTGTTCTGGCTTAACCTGCTGGTAGATCAGCTCTGGCTTTACCTGCTGCTAGAGCAGCTCTGGCTTAACCTGCTGGTAGATCAGCTCTGGCTTTACCTGCTGGTGGATCTGCTCTGGCTTTACCTGCTGAAGGATCTGTTCTGGCTTAACCTGCTGGTAGATCAGCTCTGGCTTAACCTGCTGGTAGATCAGCTCTGGCTTAACCTGCTGGTAGATCAGCTCTGGCTTTACCTGCTGGTAGAGCAGCTCTGGCTTTACCTGCTGGTAGAGCAGCTCTGGCTTAACCTGCTGGTAGAGCAGCTCTGGCTTAACCTGCTGGTAGATCAGCTCTGGCTTTACCTGTTGGTGGATCAGCTCTGGCTTTACCTGCTGGTGGATCTGCTCTGGCTTTACCTGCTGGTGGATCTGCTCTGGCTTTACCTGCTGGTGGATCTGGTCTGGCTTTAGCTGCTGAAGGATCTGCTGTGGTTTTACTTGCTAAAGGATCTGCTGTGGTTTTACTTGCTAAAGGATCTGCTGTGGTTTTAATTGCTGAAGGATCTGCTGTGGCCTTACCTGCTGAACAATCTGCTCTCTGTGTTTCCTCTTCTCGAATTTCTTCTCCTGGATATTATGCTCGCTTTCAAATGTTCCTCCGTACGCCGCCATCACCCCGAGCACAACAGTCGGAAAGCTGGTTTCACTGTCGTAATGGTCAGCGCCTACAGAGTCACGTGGTTCTTCACGTTCCTACTCGTGTTGTTATTCTGGATTTTTTTTTTTAAAACCGCTGTGTTGGTGGTGGGCGATATTTTGAGCTCGGTGTTGAAAACTATACATTTAAAAATGATTCCCAGGCTTATACTACAATACCCAGAAGTCTCGTTGCCGTTCAGCCAATCAGAGACGCGGAGGCGTTGTCGTGCCGAGAAAATGGTGGAGCGTTATAGTTATAGCGGAGAAATGAAAGAGTAAAAAATGAAGAACGAAGCTAAAACTGATTTCCCGTCCTATGTTCCACCTTAAATAGTGCAGCATCTGGTTAAAGATGGAGTTAAAACTCCAGCAGCAACACTATGTTTCCATATATTTCTAGAATTCCCCCATAATTCAGTGTAAACAGTCCTCTGGAGTGGGTTTGATGTGTCACAGTTCAGACTGGGATTTCTTTACAGTGGCGATGAAGGTCTGCTTCCATTCCTCGCTACTGTAAACTGTTTTGACGCCTGGTTCCATTCCCTGCTACTGTGAACTGTTCTGACGTCTGGTTCCATTCCTTGCTACTGTGAACTGTTTTGACGTCTGGTTCCCTGCTACTGTGAAATGTTCTGACATCTGGTTCTATTCCTTGCTACTGTGAACTGTTTTGACGTCTGGTTCCATTCCCCGCTACTGTGAACTATTCTGAGGTCTGGTTCCATTCCCTGCTACTGTGAATTGTTCTGACATCTGGTTCCATTCCCCGCTACTGTGAACTGTTCTAATATCTGGTTCCATTCCCCGCTACTGTGAACTGTTCTGACGTCTGGTTCCATTCCTTGCTACTGTGAACTGTTTTGACGTCTGGTTCCATTCCCTGCTACTGTGAATTGTTCTGACATCTGGTTCCATTCCTTGCTACTGTGAACTGTTTTGACGTCTGGTTCCATTCCCCGCTACTGTGAACTGTTCTGAGGTCTGGTTCCATTCCCTGCTACTGTGAATTGCTCTGACACCTGGTTCCATTCCCCGCTACTGTGAATTGTTCTGATATCTGGTTTCATTCCCCGCTACTGTGAACTGTTCTGACGTCTGGTTCCATTCCCCGCTACTGTGAACTGTTCTGACATCTGGTTCCATTCCCTGCTACTGTGAACTGTTCTGATATCTGGTTTCATTCCCCACTACTGTGAACTGTTCTGAGGTCTGGTTTCATTCCCCGCTACTGTGAACTGTTCTGACATCTGGTTTCATTTTTCCGCTACTGTGAACTGTTCTGAGGTCTGGTTCCATTCCCTGCTACTGTGAACTGTTCTGACGTCTGGTTCCATTCCCCGCTACTGTGAACTGTTCTGACATCTGGTTCCATTCCCTGCTACTGTGAACTGTTCTGATATCTGGTTTCATTCCCCACTACTGTGAACTGTTCTGAGGTCTGGTTTCATTCCCCGCTACTGTGAACTGTTCTGACATCTGGTTTCATTTTTCCGCTACTGTGAACTGTTCTGAGGTCTGGTTCCATTCCCTGCTACTGTGAACTGTTCTGACGTCTGCTTCCATTCCCTGCTACTGTGAACTGTTCTGAGGTCTGGTTTCATTCTTGCTACTGTGAACTGTTCTGACGTCTGGTTCCATTCCCTGCTACTGTGAATTGTTCTGACATCTGGTTCCATCCCCCGCTACTGTCAGCTGTTCTTGTTTACATCTTAACTTTGCAGGAATTTTGGAAATGGGTGGAGTTTCTCTTTAAGAAACACATTAAACCATTAAGCTTAAAACTTTAGAAAATGAATTCTCCTGAGAATAGCTGTGTCTGCAATGTGTTGGCCTCCTGTCCTTGGTGTACCCTGCCTTGAGCCTGTAGTTAGCTGAGATTGGCTCCAGCTTCCCCGCGACCCAACATGGAAGAAGTGGTTTGGAAAAATGAAGAGGTTGTGTGGAGTTTAATGTCCTTCTTAAATGCCCAGCCGAACCTGAATATGCTTTTATTGGATTTTTTTTTATAAGTAAAGGAATCAGATGCAACTCAGGTGCACATTGTTCAGCCCACTGGCTGTGCATTGGTAATATAGTGGTGAGCATAGCTGCCTTCCAAGGGGGTAAGATTTCTGACCAACACATTAGTCAATTTTGGGCAGTGGTGGCCAAATGGTTAGGCCTTGCCCTTGTGAACTGCAGGTCGCAGATTCAAGTCCCGGCCTGGGCACTACTGAGGTACCCTTGAGTAAGGTACCGTCCCACTACACTGCTCCCCAGGTGCAAAGGGTCACATTTCGTTGTGGTGCTTGAGTGTGTTCACAATGACAAATAGTCACTTTCACTTCACAGCCAGGCTTCCATCAGCAGCTTCACCAGAAAAGACTTTTCTCATGTCTATGCTTTTGATAAAAGTCTCCAGTTATCTGCATGGTTGTGTGGGCCCTGTGAAATGTAGAATGTCTAAAATGATTAATTTTCTGTCACTGTGAACATCTGTGCAGCTTCAGACACTCAAAATTGTTCTTGTTGATGTGCAGAATTCTGCTTGAAGGTGATGCTTTGAGGATAAAAGTGATGCGTTGGCCGGGAATCGAACCCGGGTCAACTGCTTGGAAGGCAGCTATGCTCACCACTATACCACCAACGCTTCGGAACATCTGTAATACAAAAGACCTACAGAGCACAGGGCTGCATTCCTCACTCAAACTGCAGAGAACAGGGCTGCATTCTTCACTCAAACTGCCTCCCTCTAGTGGCCCGTTCAGGTACTGCCTCCTACACTCCAGTGGAAATCAAGGCAGGACCTTTTCATCCGGAGTTAGAAAAGGGCATCGGATGGACGATGGCAGGGTTCACTGTTAGGGAATGTTTACCACTGTATTGAAGTGTTGCAAAAGTCCTCAATGCGTTGGCCGGGAATCGAACCCGGGTCAACTGCTTGGAAGGCAGCTATGCTCACCACTATACCACCAACGCTTGGGAACATCTGGAATACAATGTTTCTACGGAGCAGAGAACTGCACTCACTTATACTGCAACCTTCTAATGGCCTGCTCAAGTAATGCACTGCCACTCTCCAGCCAGGAGCTAAACGTCGGTAGGAAGGACTACAGGGTCCAGTTTTTGCAAGTCCTCTCCTGACTCCAGGAGTTCCTATCGTAAGATTATGTCTCGTTGAATAAAAATGACTTTTACTCTAATAATACACATTTATCAAGATAAATTCTAAACATTAATTCAGATTCAAAATTCAAGATGTTTATTTGTCACATACACAGCTACACTAGTACAACCTGTAGTGAACCGTGTCCCTGAACACTACAATGTCTGTGCAATGGCATCCAGTTACAATACAAAACCGAAAAACCGTTTACAGTGTATATGCAGAAAGACTGCATTTCCCGGCATGCTTCTGCGGCCGTCTCCCTGGTAACCGGCTGTGTTGCGAGGCAATGGCTCAGGTTTTAGTACACTGAGCCTGGAAGTGTAGCGATTAGACACAGCGGTAAATCCAATTTTAGTACTTATTAAAGTGCACATTATGTGCGCACATGTCTTTGGCAACTGTTAAAATGCGAGTTACAGTAAACTATGCGACTTTTATCTGTTTTAGTCCGGTCCTGGCCACATTTATCGCTTTAGCTCGTTAGCCCCAGCTAGCAGAGACACATCCTACATGTGTTTGTTTATTTTTGTGCGTTTTGGAGTCAGACATGTACGGACCTCCGCTGGACTTCTCGTTTAAAGGCCTCGATTCGGTGACAGGTAAGAAATAACAGTAAGTCAATAAAAATCCACTGTCTTCCCCTGACTGAACAGACTTTAGATTTAGTTACTGCTCGGTTTGAGCCATAGATATATATGGAAACACACATTTCTAAATCACTTCGTGGATTGTGGGGGCAAAATAAAGTAGATGAAGGGAGTTTTCCCAGTTTCACAAATTTACACATTGTATGTACCTGCGCGTTGGTGGTATAGTGGTGAGCATAGCTGCCTTCCAAGCAGTTGACCCGGGTTCGATTCCCGGCCAACGCATTGATCCCTTTTGCAACCCCACCAACACCTCAATACAATGATAAACATTCCCTAACAGTAAACCCTGCCATCAGCGTCTACCCGCTGCCCTTTTCTAACTCTACATGAAAAGGTCCTGCCTTGATTTCCACTGAAGTTTATGAGGCAGTACCTGAACGGGCCGCTAGGGGGAAGCAGTTTGAGTGAGGAATGCAGCCCTGTGCTCTCTAGGTCTTTTGTTTTCCAGATGTTCCCAAGCGTTGGTGGTATAGTGGTGAGCATAGCTGCCTTCCAAGCAGTTGACCCGGGTTCGATTCCCGGCCAACGCATCACTTTTACCCTCCAACCATCACATTCAAGCAGAATTCTGCTCATCAGTAGTAACACTTAATTGTCTGAAGCATTGATGCTGCTCAGAAGCTGCACAGATGTTCAGTGACAGAAAGTTCATTTCAGACATTTCACAGGACCCACACAACCATGTAGATAACAGGAGACTTCTACTGAGAGCAGTATCGTGGTTCTCCCAGACAGGAGCTCATTTCTGGAGAAGCTGATGATGGAAGTGATGTGCACCTGATTTTATAAAATCACTTTTAGGTTCTGGTTGGACATTTAAGAGGTGACTTAAACTTCACACAGCCTTTTTTCACAAGAATTAATTTCCTAAAAGTTTTAAGCTTAACGATTTCATGTGTTTCCTAAAGGGAAACTCCACCCATTTTCCAAAATTCCTGCATAGTTAGGATGTAAACAAGAGTTCACAGTAGTGATGAATGGAACCAGACATCAGGTTTCTCTAAAAGCTCATCACAGAAAGTTCTTCCATAAAATGGTGATGAAGACGCTGCCTGTTCCATAAGACATTGTTCTGTCAGAGTTTGGAGAACCTTTGGGGCCTAAAACAAAACCCATTAATGGTGGAGGGATACAGCAGGGTCGTGAGGCAAACTAATCCCCAAAGTGATTTAGTTAATACAGCCCCTAGACTGTGTTTCCTTCTCTGTCAGATGTAGCATCCATGGAGCCGAACGTGTCTGTGCGTACACTCAGGAAGAATTCGGATGGGAGGTTCAACAGCAGATCTCTCCGACTCAACAACAACACGATCTCCAACATGGAGGGTCTGACCAACACACTGTCCACACTCTTCGTCGAACCGAAACGCCTGGCCTGGCTTGACCTCTCCTTCAACGATATCTCGCAAATACCCCTGGTACATGCTTGTTGCCTTTACACCCCCACACTGCAAACCTCCTGCAGGCCTGAATCATCACACACTCCTTCTCGCCTTTCCCCCACTCTCTCAGGTCCTCACGGAGCTCATGGAGCTGCGGGTGCTGTATCTTCATGGCAACAGGGTGTGTAACCTGTCAGAGGTGGATAAGCTGGGGGTGCTGCCATTCCTGCACACCATCACGTTGCATGGCAACACCATGGAGTATGAGCGTGGCTACAGGTACATGCTGCTGGTCAGCCAGGGGTCATTAAAGAGGAACACCTGTGGCTTCTTTCTTTTGTTCCACCTTCTTTCTCCACACTAACGAAGCAGTAGAACACTAAGGGGAGGGGCCGTCTTGCAGGTACCATCCAGACTGTGACTGGGTATCAGAACAACCTTTGTTGTTCTACTGCTTTTCTACACTAGTTCTACACAATATAGAACACAGGAAAGCAAAGAACCTCAAACATGTGAATAACAGCGTCTCCTTCTGCCAGGAAAGGTAGATACTCCAGATAGAGGTGTAAAGCTGAGCTCAGCTTGTGCAGTTTGGAGCAGGTTCCCCAGAATGTGGTTTTGTTCAGCTTGTCTGTACAGCATCTCACAGTACGGCCTGTTTGCTGATGGGGGTTCTGTTCCAGCTCCAGTGTGTTTAGAGGTCGGTTCCTCATTCTGTCGTCACCAAAAAGTTCACTGAGGTCCGAGGACGGGTTATGGATGGGACGCAGACCTGCAGAAGGCCTGCTGCATGGAATGGGCTCTTAATAAAGTTCTCTAAGGGCCTCGCATTCTGCTCTAGACTCTATCATAGAACAGCTGCAGCAGTAGGAGCGGTCCCAAAATCTTGTGGGACCGTGTTGATGGTTCAGTGTTCACATTTACACTCTGGTAGAAGTTGGTCAGGTATGATTATATTCCAGGATACACCAGGATAGGGCAAGTCCTGTGACCCCACCAGGCTTTCTAGCCTATTGGCAGCCTTCTCCTGTGTTGATATGAGATGATGAAGTGGCTGATGCAGTCAGAATAGTGCTGGTTTAACATGATTACACATACATGTTCAGTTCCACTCCCACTGAACTGAGGAACAGAGGCAGCAGAGTGTGCTGCAGAGGTCACTGCTACTTTTGTGATTCAAATAGCTGAATGAAGCTTCCTTTTTGATCTGTTCGGCATAATCTCGCCTGACCTGTAGCTTATGCCCTCATATCTGGTTCTACTCCACTGCCAGATCAGTCAAAATGAGAGTTTAGAGAAAAGGAGGTTTTACTGAACTATTGGGATGCAGCCAGAGCCCATCACCAATAGGTCTAATTTGGATGTGACCCTTGTTAGCCTACTGGAACTGATAAAAACATTTTTTTCAGGCTTCTGATTGGCCACTGTGTTTCAACGGCTCACATGGATCCAAGCTCAGATCCTCAAGTATTTGTATTTGTGTTGACAGAGGATACGTGATCTCCGCCCTTCCTCACTTGAAGATGATGGACTTCAGTGCTGTCACCAAACAGGAAAGAGTCCTGGCCTCCATCTGGCACCGGGGTGGCGGGAGCCACAAGCCTACCCATCGCAGCGTGGAGGACTGAGGCATCTGCATGGAAATAGATCTGAGCACCAGTGTAATTGGCTGAGCTTGTTACGCATCATGTTCAGTAAATAAGAGTGTGTGGAGAAAGTGTTTGGAAAATTGTTTTTGTTTACCTGTGTGAAATCAGGGGATGTTTCATAGAGTAGAATTTCTCAGTTATCCAGATAACTTTAGCCCAGTAATAGACAATACACAATAGACAATTTATGATATACAATATATGATGGACTATACAATCTATAATATACAGTCCACTATATACAATATACAAGACAATACAATATACAATAGTACACTATGTAAAATATCTAGTACAAGATATACAATATATTGGCAATAGGAAGGTCTGCTGGAGGTGAAAGAGGTTGTGACCAGGGTGTGAGGAGCCTCAGGCTTGATTGCTGGCCTGAGAAAGGCTGCTGTGTGAAACTCCTCCCAGAAAGGAAGAGCCATTTGAAAAAGCAGACTAGCTGTTCGCCTCCAGCCTTTCAAAATAAAAGTCATGTTGCACGTAGGACCTGAATTTTGGAATGGCTTGTAGAGTTTGAGGTCATGTTATTCTCTGGGTTTGGTTTCAAAGCCAACAGAGTGGGCCAGCACTAAGTAAGTAAATAAATAATAAAATAAAGAATGCGTAAAGTCCATACATGTGGAAATGCAATAACAGTCAAAATCATATTTAAAATTAATTTGCAGCTTACAAGAGTTTAACCCCACCCACATACACTGAAGTTAAAGAGAGAATTTCAGCTCAGACTGCTTTTTAAACAGAGCTCAGTACGGGCAGGACAGCCAGTTAGAGCAGAGCAAATTTACGTGAATCAGTCTTAAAGGCACAGTAAGAGCAACAGGCTGTTTAATTGTAAGGGATAAAGGTGGAGTGGAGATGCATTCAGACCTTTTCCGGTTTACAAAACTGGAAAAAAATGTTTTAAGAGAAGCTGCGGGGGTAATAAAATATAATAACAAATAAAGAATATGTTCCACAAACGCACCATAAATCTCAGAGTGAAGTGCTTTCATCATGCATCCTTCTTTTGCATTGTGCAATCTCCTGTGTTGCAACAGCAGAAATGAAGAAAGTGTGTTTGGTGTGGAGGAGAAATCTGGTTTATATATCTGTGTTTCCCAAACTGTGGGATGTGGCCCCATGATGTATAATGAAACAGCGGCAATTGGGCCTCAAGAGGTTGTTTACAAGAAATAATTTAGTTAAATTAGTTTTTAATTTAGGTTTGAAATGACCATGAATAGTAACAGTATTCAGAGGTAACAGAACAAAAACTGTGGGATTTCAATGATGTTATTCTTTGTTTATCTGACCCATTTTTTGATCTGGAACGTGTTGTTTATCTCGTCTCTGATATGGAAGTGTAGCTGAGGGAATGATGGTGTGGTGTGGTTACAGGTCTGGGTGGGCTGCAGATTGGGAGTGGTTGGTTTAGATAACAGATGCTCAGGTGTGCGGTAGGAGTGTAGTATGGGTGCAGTCAGTACCAGCAGAGCACTGAACACTTGGACAAATATAACCGTACAGGTACATAAACCCCAGAAAAGCTAAACATGGTGATATTGTCATGTTGAATTCAGTGTGAACAGACTCCTCCAGAGTGGGCTTGGTGTGGAATGGTTCAGGCGGGATTTCTTTCCAGTGGTGGTGAATGGAACCAGACGTCAGGTCTCCCAACACAGAGTCATTTCCTAAGCTCCGCGTGTTTCAGAATGTTTTAATGGGATTTTGATGATGGTATGAACTAAATCACTCTGGGGGACTATTTTGCCTCGCAACGCCCAGCATGTATCCCTCCACCATGAATGGGTTCAGTTTTAGGCCCAAAAGCTTCTTAAAACTCTGGTAGAACAATGTCTTCGGCATCAGGCAGCGTCTTCATCACCATCGCATGGAAGAATGTTATGAGGAGCTTTTAGAGGAACCAGACGCCTGGTTCCCTTTACCAACACTGAACAGTCCTGACTCGGGGAGTTTCACAACAAACTCGTTCAACCTGGGATTTCGTTGGAAAACACAAATATTTAAGCTAAATGAGCCTTCCTCCTCACAGTTTACCCTCGTGAATCTCAACCGCTTTATTTAGGTAGTGTAATGTCTGTTCGCCGTTTTGAGTACTTAAAGAATTGTGTACATCCCCTAAAAAAACATGTAAGCATCACGCGCTCCCTCGGAAGCGGAAAGTAGTGCGGAGAGGCGTCATGTGACCGTGTTTCCGCTCGCAGCAGAGTGCAGACGGAGGGGGGAGAAATCTCAACTTTCCTGTGTTTTTAAGACTCTAAAACGGCTTAAATCTTCCCTTTGCAGCCATAAAGGAGAAGCTGGAGACAGACTGAGCCCATGGGGTGCTGTTACAGCAGCGACACGGAGGCGAGCGAGCAGGTTTGCTAACAATTCCTTAAAGCTACGTCGCTCCTCGCTCGAACTCTCCGCTCCACCTTAAATGGTGCAGCAGTTCCAGCGCAGCAACCCGAGGCGCAAGAGTGGACCTGCTGCACCATTTAAGGTGGAACGGAGAGTTCGAGCGAGAAGCCTACTTCAGCCTCGTCTGAAGGCTAACTGGCAGTTTGGGGTTGATATCAGGAAAAATATCACATAATATCACCACTTTATACAGGAGTATGTAAAATTACACCTTCATAATTACTTTTATTGCGTTTTAGTTCGACCAAAGCAGCATTAAAAGGCCTGGGGGAGTGCAGTAACTTCCAAAACAAACGAGCCGCTGAGTTTAACCGTGCACAGTAAACAAGCTGAGGGGTTTAAAAGCGTCGAGTTTAAGCGCTTAACTCCGCTCAAAACCACCCTTTCTGCGTTTAGCTGGGGTTAATATTAACTTTGTGTGAATTTAGTATAAAATACACAGTATGAAATGTGTAGAGCGCTCATTATGAGGCTGGAGACACGAGCTTCCTTTCCTGATTTTAGTCCTATTTCGTCACCGAGGGGCGGGGTTTTCTGACGTCAGCTTTTAAAGGTGGTTCGGTTTTTACCGTCTGCACCGATATCGACATCCTGATATTGGCCCGTAGTCACCTGACTGTGAAAGTTCTGAGTTACTTTCATGCAGAAGTTGTGCCATAATGGGTAGTGGTGGCCTAGTGGTTAGGACCTTGCCCTTGGGACCTGAAGGTCGCAGGTTCGAGTCCCGGCCCAGGCACTACTAAAGTACCCTTGAGCAATGCACCGTCCCACTAAACTGCTACCTGGGCGCTGTTGGTAGCTGCCCACTGCTCCATGTGTGATGGGTTAAATGCAGAGGTGTGGTTTCGTTGTGGTGCTTGACTGTGTTCACAAAGACAAAAAGTCACTTTCACTTCAATAGTATCCCTGCCTGGGAGCAGCCCCATCAGGAACGTAGCATAATGCTATTCTAGTAGCCTAATTTTTATTGTTGTTTTGCTATAATTTTACCCCCCCTTGTTTTAGTTGTTTTACTTTGCTTCTCTTTACCCAAATTAGAATTTTGAGTTGATTTAGCACTCTATCCCTACTACAATATCAGTCGATATTGCGTTGGTTCCATAAATAAGTGCATTCAGAGGAAACCCATTAAAATGTATTTCCAACATGTAAAAAGCCTCATTAAATTAGCGTAAACACCCCAACACACTTTCTAATTATATGTGGACTAATTTGAACAGAACGTGTTGTGGAATGAAAACAGTATAGATTATTGTAGGTTGTTACTAGTATACTGTTCAACTATAAGGTTTTAGGCCAACTACGTTTCCGTTCCCACAGTGGAGGTGCTTTTCATGAGTTTGGGGCCATGCAACACCTAATTATGGGCATGGTTAGACCTGAACTATATAATCTATCCATTCTTCTTGCATTATCAGTCTCTGCTAAACTGATTTAACAGCAGTCTGCAATATGCAAATTACCCTTTACCCAGTCTTAAAAATTCCATGCAAAAGATTGGGGCTAAACTGTTGGATGAGGAGATGTATGTAAAAGAGTTGTTTTTGTGATGTCTCAAAAACTGAGATTTGAAAACAGGCTGATTTTAAATATACGTGTTGTATGTATATATTCCATATATGTATTTTATGGTTGGGGAGAAGTGAATGAATTTAGAGCAGTGGAGGCCTAGTGGTTCGGACGCTGCCTTTGAGACTTGAAGGTCGCAGGTTTGAGTCCGTGGGCACCACTGAGGTTCCCTTGAGTAAGGTACTGTCCCGCTACACTGCTCCCCGGGTGCTGTTGGTAGCTGCCCGCTGCTCCACGTGTGCA
>JBBPDA010092147.1:0-11768 GCA_037974385.1 Arnoldichthys spilopterus
TCTATCTATCTATCTATCTATCTATCTATCTATCTATCTATCTATCTATCTATCTATCTATCTCTCTCTCTCTCTCTGTCTGTCTGTCTGTCTGTCTATCCATTCATCCATCCATCCATCCATCCATCCATCCATCCATCCAGGCTTTAACTGGGTTCTTATTCTTTCCAAAATAATTTTGCTTGTTGCTACAACTTTGTTGCCTGTGTTGGATTGTGGAGATCGTTTTAATGAAAGCTTCTGCTTAAAGTCTTCAACACTGCTCCCCATGCTTCTCTGAGGTTTATTAGAAATTGCAAAGTGTTGACACACCATTGTGAGTCCTCCAGCCACCCGAAGGGCCACTCATGACCACTATTACCCACTCTGCACCTACTGCATGGAACATGTTGACATGAAACATAAAAGGCCTGAAAGCCCTAAAAAGCAGAACTGTCAACCTTCCAAGTTTTTCCAGTATTTTAGTCTTTAGTCTCCCACTATTGTCCAGTTTTAATGTTTTACTGTGAAATGTTTCCCATTTATTTAATTGTCAGCCCTGATTACAAAAGCACACCCGTAGTCAACAAATGAACACAACCCTTAAAAGTGTTCATAGCCCAGCACGGTATGGAAAAGTAATTTCTACAACTAACACACAAGGATTCCATCCGTGGTAACACTGCTGACTTGCTTGCTACCATGAGCATGAGAAAGACTTTGCAGCTTCTCTCTCTGGTAGCACCTGTTTCTACCCCCCCCCCCCCCAAGAGCCTCAACTAATAAGCTCTCGCTTGCTTTCCCTCTCTCCTTGTCTGCCTGATGGCTATTGTGGGATCGCAGCTGAGGTTGGCGTGGCCTCGGAAAATAGCCTGGAGGACAATAGCGCAGTGTCAGGCCAAATGGACGACCATTGCCATGACGGCTTAGCCCCACGGCATCTCTCTCTCTCTCTCTCTCTCTATCTCTCTCTCTCTCTCTCTCTCTCTCTCTGTGCAGAGGATAAGCGTGAGGGATGGACACTACCCCTCCCTGTCCTCATCTCCGTTCCCTCGCTCCCTTTGATTGAAAGCAAGCTGGAAGTAATGAACGACAGAGACAGAGGGAGTGATTCAGGGTGTCATATGTTCAGCCTCACTAATACAGGGGATAAATGACAGATAGACTGCCACTCTACACTCAGTGTAGCCCATTGTTAGGTGTGTGTGTGTGTGTGTGTGTGTGTGTGTTGTCTGTCCCTCCAGCCTCTTTATGAGCCTCAAAAGCCCTGACCTGGCTTTTCCAGGCTTGCAGGTTAAAGCTGTACGGACTGAAGTGACAGAGTGCTGATGAGTACAGCTATGCTTCTGCAGCACCCTCTCACTGCAGACAAAACAAATCTGCATGTGTTTACACCACAGCCGGCGGCAGACATGACAGGTGGCTTTGAAGCTGAACTTAGCTTTCCCCCAGCTTCGAACTGAAATTCCACCTTAAATACGTTTTATTCTGGCACCTGTACTGGCCTCCTATCCACCAGCATCGTATTGGTATTTTCGGTTCCACCTTAAATAATGCAGCAGACACCTGCGCTGGTTTGCTGCTCCCCAGCTTTTTCCTGGATTTGTCCGTTAAACGGCGCAGCAGTTACATTCTGGCACCTGTTGAATTCATTTAAGAAGCTGGCGAATACAAATCCAGAATGGGCGCCAGAGTGTAACGGCTGCACCATTTAAGCCGTAATGGAAAATGTGAATAAGAAGCTGGCGAGGAAGCCAACTACGGCTTCATCAGGCAGCTATTGTGTAAGAAACAGAAGCCTCCAAAAGCTTTTCTAACGTTTATCTACACTAAAACGTATTGGATTAAATTACAGTCTAGCAAAGGCAAACCCACAGCCAACATCATCTTACCCAAGTGAAGTGTGTGGACTGAGACACTGAACCTTAGGCGATGAAAAGGTTGCAGCACGGAGGAATTAGAGATTTGCATTCAGATTTACAGCAACACTCCATAGATTTACATGACAATTCACATCACACATCTCATATTACCGGTGGAGAACATTTTTGAGACCCCGAGCAATGACGATGCTGAGCTGCGGTTCCCAATCTCAGGCCTGGAGGCTCCATGCAATGTCATAGTGTTTTCCCAGGAAAGGCTTGGTAATTAGATGATACCCTGGATCAGGTGTGTAGAGAGCATAAAACCCCCTAAAATGTGCTGATCAGAGAGCCTTCTGGGACCAGCGTTGGAAACCGTAGAGGAACCACTTTTGTTTCCTTGAAGAACCTTTCATTGGTGGTTCAATTCAATGTTTCTTTAAAAAAAGGCTATGTAGAGATTAAATGGAATATTATTTACTGTATATATATATATATATAGTCAATATAGCTCAGGAGTTCAGGTTGTGACACTTTTTTCTTCATACACTCTTCATAAAAGTTCCAAGGAAAACTACATTCGGTTCTGTGGATGAGTAAAACGCGTAGGTAACATTGTGTTGTGGTGCACTGTGTGTGGATGTGTTCACAATGACAGTCACATTCATACTTGGTAATTCACACTCATACGTTTTATTTCACTAAAGAAGGATCCATTGAAAGGTTTTTAGGGAAACAACGGTGGTTTTTCATGTGTTAGAGTATAATATCGCTCCTAGCATGTATTAGGTGTAGGGTTCTTTGTGCCAAATTCGTCAGCTCAACATGCTGAACTTCAAAGCCACACATTTCTGTTATGCCCTCCCTTTCCACACTGGCACACACAGCCTCACCTACCCACACAAACCCCATGCTTTGTCTCTCGTCTTTGTTTTGCCGCACATTCTAACCTACAGCATTCACCAGGGGAACATCAGCAACGTTAACAAATGTGCTCAAATGTGTTCTTGTCGACTCGGTGGGAAAACAAAGGCACCACAAGCAGGCTGGCAAGGCAATCGCTATGTCATATACATAAATACATTTGAAAAGAAAGGAAAGCAATGGTTAACTCATTTCTAGCACGGATGAACCAAGTGACCAATTTGCCATCCGTGTACTGGCTTAAGAAGTGAGACATGAATACTAGCCTTCATGACTTTTCATGAGTGAAGGGATTTCCATTGCTCATTCCTCATTCTGTAGTCAGTGGCTTCTTGTTACATGCAACAAAACACGGCCACAAGTATGTGGACACTTGGCCATCACACCTATAATACAAGAGCTTCTTGGACATCCCATGGTTTTGGAATGTGATATGCAGAAAGCTCTTGCATAAATATTGAGTCATCACCAGCGTTTGCAGCAGCCCTGACTCTTCTGAGAAGGCTTTCTGTTGGATTTTGTGCCCATTCAGTCAAAAGAGCTTTTTTGAGGTCAGGCATAAATACTAGATGAGAAGACCTGGCTCTCAATCGACATTCCAGTTCATCCCAAAGGTGTTCAGTTGGGTTGAGGTTAGGGCTGTGTGCACTGTGACTGAAACACCTGTAGTCAGTAAGTAAGAGAGGTGTCCACATCCTTTTGGCCATATAGTGTATATTTCCGTGATGTCTAGCTGGAGCTTTTAGTGGTGAACGTAGCATTAAAATTTTAAATTTTTAAATGGAAAACTTAGACCATAAGACCAGTGGTTCAGAATAAAAAATTATCACCTATTAGCATTACTGGATTAACATTATGCTAATTGTTGACTCCCAGATGGAGTAACCAAGGCTAAACCAAGGCTAAACCAAGGAGTTTGTATGTTCTCCCTGCGTTTGCATGGATTTTCCACTGGGTGCTCTAATGTCTTCCCACAGTCCAAAGAGATGCAAGTGTTTTTCTGCCTTGGGATAGGTTCCAGCAGCCCTGCTAACCTTGTTAGCATAAGCAGCTCAGATAATAAATGAATGAATAGATGGACATTCAACTAGCATCATGCAGGTTTTAGTGATATTGCATAAAATAATTAACTTGCAGCATTGATTGGATGATTCAGCAAAGGAACCCTAGGAAGAAATCTACCTGAAGCTCTTTTAAAAAATGCACAATCCATAATTATAACAAAATACTATATTCGAAAAGGTCACTTGCAGCAAAATGCCATTTTGATGGAGTTTTTTTTGCTAAATTTAAAAAATGTAAAAAGTTTTCAGTCGTCACCTTGACATGATCAAACTTTCTCTTTCTGCTCCGCTCGTCTTAACTTAAATACTAAGCACAGTTTAAACAGCATGAATTATAGGAGCATGTGAGTCTGCGAGTATTAGGTGTAAAAGATCTATAGCACTCATATACACACATGCACAAACATCCAGCTTGAACGCTGATATAAAGAAAAAGACCATTTTTACAAGTCAGACCAGAATGTCTTATACAACACATGAGCAGCTTCATCCAACAGGCTGTTTCGTTTGGCACTGAAATTCAATGGAAAAAAATCTATAAAATTAAAAATCAATGATAAAAATGAAAATTCCTTTCATTTCATGCTTGAAGTTTCAGTAGTTAACCACAGAAACTGGCGAAAAGTAATTTAACTATTGGAATCACAATGTAAAAACAAATGTAGTTGAACTACCAGCAAGCTACTGCAAAATCTTGTTAAACTACAGGTTCAATGACATTCAGTCCTCAAAACCGGTAACAGAAGCTAACAGTTCAATTTGAAAATGGGAAGAAATATGAAATATAAGTGAGGCAACAGTGCACTGGAACAACTCTTTGTTAGGCAGGGATTAAGTAATGATGTGTATTATGAATTAGATGAGTTAAGAGTTGGGCACTAGCTTCCATTTTTATTTTGTGTTAGCGACATGTTAGCATTTATAGCTGAACTGTTCCTTTAAAAGAAGAGTAATAGCACTGCATACGTTTAATCCCAAGCAGCAGTAAATTCATAAACATCTGAATAATATTCTGTACCTAGAGGGTGAAAAAGGAGCTAAATGGATTCAGTTTTTCCTCACAGTTTATTGCTGTATCTATCACAGTCATATAGTGACAATCCTTAAATTGATATAAAATGATGTGTGTGTGCTATTCCGCCCTTTTTTCTTGGTGTAATAATCTGCCTACCACTGTACGAGCCCCTCAGCCAAACGAGACATTTCAATAAAAATCAGCTTCGCTTAACTTCAATCATGTTCAATCATCTGCGAGCCAGACTCTATGAATTCTAATGCAGTATAATGTAAACGCTCCACAATAGAACCATCAGAATTGATTGGACTTAGAATATGCTTAATGTTTCATCATATCTTTCATTCTTTCGTGGCCGAAATGTGGCTTTGAGATGAATGAGATTATTGAGGGTTGTCTACATAACAAAACACAGTGGGTGTGTGTGTGAGTACACAGAAATTGAGAAATCAATTTTGCATTTTTGTTACCTTAAAATTTTCAATGATCTGGCTGTGTTCGATATGGGGGTCTGCAGTCAGTAAAAAAATAAGTAAAAAAATTTTACATAATCTGCTACATTTCCATGAACTCACCACTGCAAATTACAGTGTAAAAATTGAATTATTAAAGGTCAATAATTAGTCATAATCAAAAGCAGATTTTAGGTCAAATTAAATGTGAACGCACTCTTTTTGTTCTGTTTTAATGCTACATTAATCAATCAGAGTGTACACTATTTTGGTCAATACATTGTTACGCCACAAGTAGAAGGACCGCACATGCAGTTTAGCTATTGCTCAATCTAATTTTATATAGGAGTTTGGTGCAGCTGCATGTTGTTCAGTTTCTGGCTCAAAATGCAATGCTACCAAGCTAGGCTGTGCTGTTGTAGCTTAGCGAAACCATGCTAGCTCAATTCCTAAAAATTGCACTCAAAATATTCATGTTCAAAAAAGGAACATGTTAGAATAACAATGAACCAAACCAATATTGTGAAGTCTTAGTCAACCAAGTTTTCATTGGTTGGTTAGTCGAAAAAACAGAGAAAGAAACCCTCAAACTCAATTCAGCTGCTACGTCTCATCATTCAAAAGTTATTAGACTCTGTCAGTCAGGGAATCATCCAAAGTGTGGGACCATTCCAAGCATATAAAGGACAACCCACAAACATGACATGCAAAATCTACATGCACACATTTGAACTACATGTATATGATCCCACGAAGATTTTAGCTTAAGCGCTTTTGAGGTATAGAAATGTGGCAGTTGCAGTGCCCCCGATGGATGAAACCTCAAAAAATTTGGTGTGTTTCCAAGAAATGGACACGTAATGCAGTGCGTCGACTCTCTTGAGGTTTGTACCTTTACATCGCCAGATATTGGCTACAATCAAATAATCATAAGCAAGTTTTGGATAAAGTGTATGTGAAGTGTCAGAAGTAGAAACATTCAGAACCGTAAGGAACAGGGGCTGCAAACTAATGCTGGCTAGAAGCCCTAAAACACATCTGCTGCATCTGCATGTACCAAAGATCATTTCTACTATCCATGTATAATAAACAAACAAAGAAACAAATAAACGTAAATGAATGCATTATACTTATGCATTCAATAGGCAGTCAGTCCCTTAGCATAGGATGACATGCTATATAGTGCATGAACACACACACACACACACACACACACACACACACACACACTCCATGTGCACAGAGCACCACAAACATACCTGGGGCTAAACATATGTGCACAAAACAAACCACACACACACACACACACACACACACACACACACACACACACACACACACACATACACACTCCTCCCCCAGTGTGTGCCGGCTGCAGCCTCTGATTATCCTGCTCAGTCTTAATTAAGAGATTTCCCCACAGAGCACCCAACAACACACATGCAAGCAAAAACATTTGTGTGTGTGTGTGTAAGTGTGTGTGTGTGTGTGTGTGTGTGTGTGTGTGTGTGTGCAGAGGGCAGCAGACCCCCTGCATTGGAATCTCTTTCAGTTCCATTAAAGCAATAAGAGTGTATGACTGTCTCATTAAAAGATGATTGGGAGGGATGGTGCTGGTTAACTGCGCTGCAGAGCTTCAGATTTTGAAGTGCGTGTGACTGAAGGCCTTGGTTAGACTCTCATCTCCATCCTAAAAGAAAAAGTTCTGCCAAAAATGTAACGTGTAAGATTTCGTTTAACTAATGTCAGTTATCAGCCAATTAGCATCGCACCACCTGCATGCATCACATATTTGCCTCAATCTGGGTTAAGCTCTTTTTAAAATCTCCAATACTTGTTTATGTGGTTTCTGGCACCACATGACTCACTGTTATCTATTAACATGGACAAACGTATGCTACATTACCAGGGGCGTCGTTAGGCCTGGGTGTTCAAGGCTGTAGCCCTGAATGAACAGCCCCGGATCTACTCACACGTCCCTCCCATGTGTCCAGAAACCACGTAAGCAAGTCTCGTAGAGATCAATAAACAACTTAACATGGTTCGAGGCAAGTGTGAAATGATTTAGGCAAGTAGTTAGCGCAACGGCCTCATTGGCACTGACCATGCCAGCTGCCCACTGCTCCTACAAAAACGGGTTAAACGCATAGGTCACATTTCGGTGTGGTGCCCTGTGCCGTGCTGTGGTGTGTTCACAACGACAAATAATCACTCCCTCACTCATGCTTAAGGCAAGGGGAGATTCTGTGCATTTGCTTGTTTTTTTCCCCCTTAATTCTGCTTGTGTGATCTTCCTCAATTCATCTGGATCAGCTTTGATATAAGATTCGCGCTCGAATAACTGTCTATTGTGACCAAGTTCTAGTCCTCGTTGTGTTTACTTATGATAAATTCACTTTGATAAACAGTCTGAGCTTTGCATTTCAAAAATAAATAAATAGATAAATAGATGTAAAAAATTCAAAGCTTGTAAAGGGGGCGGGGCAGCCAGCGCCCACATGAATATTAATGGAAAAAAAACACCGCCGCTCCCCCGCAGGCTTGGAGAAAACTCATCAGAGGGTAACAGCACCCCTACAGTGAAATCCTTCTCCACAACACCTTTATTTCTTAATCTTTATTTATTTATTTTTGAACGATATTTCAAAACAAGCCATTCTGTTACCTCAGGAAAGCTTGCAAGATAGAAAAGGAGCATTACTTTACAAGAGCACTGTTTGGGCACATGTGCTTCTTACTTATTAGCCACTAGCATTTTGCTATTTTTTAACAGGGAGGCCAACGGGGGGATGGCCCAATGGTCACTGACGCTACAGTGCACCTCGTGGGATGGCAGGTCAACGAAGGGGATGCATTTTGATCATTTTGCGAACAAACGTGATGCAGTAAGTACATACCAATGTTGGGCCAAGAAGGACACTTTGTGAATCTGCAACAGGGCCATGGGCACCCAAGGTTCACTGATGCATGTGGGGAGTGAAGGCTAGCTTGTGCGATCTTACAGAAGAGCTACGTTGGTTTAAAAAGTGATGCTGACTCCTACTCTTTCAGCAGCATGAGAGACCTACTCACTATTATGGGCAGTGGAGGCCTAGTGGTTAGGACATGGCCCTTGGGACCTGAAGGTCGCAGGTTCGAGTCCCGGCCCGGCCACCACCGAGGTACCCTTGAGCAAGGTACCGACCCGCTACTCTGCTCCCCGGCTGCTGCTGAGAGCTGCCCACTGCTCCACGTGTGATGGGTTAAATGCAGAGGTCACATTTGGTTGTGGTGCTTGAAAGTGTTCACAATGACAAAGAGTCACTTTCACTTCATAGTCACTTTCACTATTAGGAAAGTGGTGTTAATGTTATGGCTGATTTTGAACAGCACCGCACAGACATGATTTCAAATGTCTCACCACTGATGGATGTGCAGGCTGTTCTGTCTCAGCTGTCTAATGCTTGAAGATGATCCTGAAGCATCCTGTTATGTGATGTGATGTTACTATGACAACCAGGCACATGTGAGCATGGCTCAGATACGATGCACAGAATTTACAAGAGCTAATATCTCCTCGTCCTCATCACAGAATCAGCGTCTGACTCGGTTTAAACGGAGCCAACATCAGTGCAGTGCACAGCCAGCACCCCAATCAGCCATAACATTAACACCACCTGCCTAATACTGAGTAGGTCTGCTGCACTGTGTGTTCTGACCCCTTTCTATCAGAGTCAGCACTCACTGTGGGATCCGACCAGACACTGCATGCATCAGTGAGCCTTGGGCTCCCATGACCCTGTTGCTGATTCACCATTGTGATTGTTCTTCCTTGAATCACTTCTGGTTGGTACTAACTACTGCACACCTGGAACACTCCACAAGACATTTTTCTGCTTCCAGCACATCAACTTCAAGAACTGACTGTTCACTTGCTGCCTAATACATCCCAGCCCTCTGATAGGTGCCAGCGTGACGAGATAACAAAAGTGGTTTTAATGTTGTGGCTGATCATTTTATACATACAACAAAAAAAAGAGAAAAACCTGCAGGAAAGAAAAGAAAAAACACACACAGACTCCTCGTCCACTGAAAACCGGTCGACTCAGACGGCAAAACGCATCAGCGTCCACAACATGTGTCAAACAAGCAGATGGAAGGCAAAGCAGGAAAAAAGCACCTGCTCTGTTCTTCTGTCATGAGACATTTTCACTCCGGAGGAGTGAAGAGGCCTCTCGTGTGCGGCGCTCTCGCAGTGCATTGTGGGAAACGATAAGGATGTTCCGGCACTTACCGTTTAGACTGCTCCTGTCGATCAGGTTATTGTCAGAGGGCCAGTAGCCGCTGTCTCCATGACGACCTGCAGGCACAAGGACCAAGTATGAATAGGGGACTCGCAGAGGGGACGCACAGATGGACATGAGGACACATAGGAATACACTGTATATATACAGTAGTGTGCAAAAGTCTTAGCTCCCTATGTTGATCGTTTAAAGCTGTTTGTTTCTGCAGCAAAAACACACGTGAACATTAGAATCAATGCAAACAAACAGTGCAGCAGTGAAAAGACTGGAGATCTGTGTGTAAACAGTAGTCGATGGCGTGTGAGCTGCTGGAAGACACAGGTTCAGCTCCAGATTTTTCCTCTGTGTCTCCAGCCACTGCACGGATGTGTGTGAAGCTCCATCAGCTCCTGATTTCATCTAATAAAGGACTGATTGAGCCCAAACCAGCGATTTGATGGGAACTACAGTGATACTGGGCGTCACTGTTATTTTTATTTATTTTAATATAAATTTTATCAATTTTGTCAAATGTTCATCATTCCATTTTCCAAATCGGGGGACGTTCGGTCACAGGGAGGTGAACATTTTGTGGACCTTGTGGGGTGGGCGGGTGGATGGATGGGGTGGGGTCTTGGGGGTTATAATCTAACACAAAAGTTTTTGCAGCCTTCCCAACAATGGCCACTTCAGTATGAGCTGCTAACACTCCCAACATGCTTGGTAGCCACTACGACGCAATGTTTTACTCTCAAAAACAAAGCGGGAAGGTCTTTATAAAGGCAGGGCCTTTATTCTCTGCTTCCCCCCCGATTTTACTACACAGTCAGGCCACTTTAGGCGAGAAAATACACACAAGCAAACACCAGCGCACAGTACTGGATCACAGACCACCCGAAGAGGCGCAGTGGGACTGAAAGGCTTAAGATTCACAAGGGCTTTTCAACTGTCCTCTGATGACCTGTTGCTGCTGAAGAGCCCTTCTCTCCATGCAGTTGTGATTGTGTGTGTGTGTGTGTGTGTGTGTTTGTCTGGTTATAGTACAATATTTTCAAGCATTTTTCAATCTCTACCATAAAAGAGCTGTGTGTACAGGAGTGCGGCCTAAAGTGTTGTAGACCGATTGTTCATTTAAGAGCCTTTAGGCTTTGTGTGTGTGTGTGTGTGTGTGTGTGTGTGTGTCCTAGTGTTTTGAAGAAACACCTACAGAACATTTTAGGTGTGTATTTACCAACATCCCTGAACAGGCAGAGAGACCTCAGCGTTACACAGCTTTATCTTTTTAAAAGCCGCTGCCGTCAGCGGTGAAAAACCAAAAGCACGAGGCCGAATGATTATTTCTGACTCACCGGACACTGAAGCGAGTGCAGAAATCTTGTGTAAAGTGCAGATTTCTAAACCTTCAGTCCATAGTGCATTAGGTGTTTGTACACAGAAGAGATATTTCATTAAGCCCAGACTTACATGAATCATTCACGGGCTGAACTTTGATGATCTAATGCAAAGCCTGAAGCGCAACTGACATTTACGGCTGTGTCCAAATCCATTTAGCTGTTTTGACAATGGAAATATCCGACTTTGCACCAGCGAAGGCGCAAAACGTTTGTCCTAACTCCTAATTATTCAGAGATGGGGGTTTAGGCTTAACATGCATTAAACCAATCAGAATGGCCCTTCAGCTCATCTTTAAAAGGCAGGGGCGGAGCTATGGTGGATGGGTATTATAATGGCATGTTTGCCTCTTGAGGAAAAGGACCTGCTCGCATGCAAAGTGAATATCATTAATGGGCCATTAGTGCACTTTGAGCATGTCTCTGTGTCGAGCACCTGCACGTTTCTAAAACCTGCTGCTTAAATATGGTTTAATGATACGTCGCTGACTCCAGACGTGGTTTTCGCTCAACATCGCAATGCCTTCACCTCACCTCGTTAAAAAAGCACCACACAAAATCCCGTGTTATTCCAGAAACCTGCGCACATAGGGTGAAGTGAAGTGAAAGTGACTCTTTGTCATTGTGAACACACTCAAGCACCAGAACGAAATGCAACCTCTGCATTTAACCCATCACACGTGCACACATGGAGCAGGGGGCAGCTATCAACAGCGCCCAGGGAGCAGTGTAGTGGGACGGAACCTTGCTCAAGGGAACCTCAGTAGTGCCCCGGGCTGGGACTCGAACCTGAGACCTTCCGGTCCCAAAGGCAGTGTC
>JBBPDA010092158.1:0-11767 GCA_037974385.1 Arnoldichthys spilopterus
AATCAAATGCAAATTACAAATATTACATACCAATACAAACTGCACATCAAATTGTGCATTAATAAGAATAAGGACAAATGCTTAAAAGACTGACATCTTGATGTCTCCAGTGGCATGTGATTACAAAACACTGCCAATGATATCAAGCCTGTTGTTCAGTAGGGCAACAATAGAACACAGACATTATGAACAAATAACAAATTGATGAACTAATACAGCTAAATGAAATACTTAAAAATAGAGAGAGAAAGAAAGAACGAGTACATTTTCAGAGAGGAGGGAAAGAGAGAAAACAGTTTACATTTTAAAATAGTGGTTGATTGCACTTCAGGAAAACTAAAGATTGCAACATCTTATATCCTAGCCATGCGCAGTGAGGTCTCATTAGAATGCCTCCTCTACTAAAAAGATTTTCAGCTTAAGGCAGAAGAGGCAGGGACAGAGAGGACTTTCAAGGCAACACTACAGACTGGCTTTTAGAGCCGATGTTTTTGCGCATGAGACATCACTAATGTTGCATTATCGAACGTTACATTGTGTCATGGATACTGCTGGCTCCAAATCTCCCGACCACTATGTCGATCTGAGACAACAAGACCAAGACAAGACCAAAGGATCTGAGACCAAGACCAAAAATCATTGAGACTGTGACAAGACCACGTAAAAGTGCTAGTCTCGAGACATCCAACTCTAGCTGATGGGCATAATATATGCTTTTAAACTCTATCCCAGGCAATTGAAGTGTATTTTTGGGGTATTTCAAAAATCGTTTCTTGAGCTTGATGGACAGAAAGCCAGCCCAAAAATAATGAGTCTCAAGAACAGTGTTTTCTGACTGCTCTTAAAACCTCAGGACTCTTAATGTGAATTATTGTGAAATTTGTGAAATAAAGTTACTATTGTTGTCTAATATTTATCTTGCTTGATTTCTTTCAGAAAGTTACTTACTTTTCTTAAAACATGATGGATCAGCTTAAATACTTGTGTTTGTGTTGACAGTTACTAAGTTCATATTACTTAAAAATGCTTTTTACTGAAGCAAAAAAGCTACTTCATCATACTTAAGACATTGTGTTGAATCAATATGATTCTACTAGACTGGACACCCCCTTTCTCACAAATTGAAGACAGACATCTAGGCTCTTCTCATTTTTGGCTCCCAACTACATACATACACAGCATATTAAGCTACTTACAAAGGTATGTTAAAAGAAAACAATAGTTGATCAGGGTACTGTCTTTTCTAGTGGACATGGCACCTTTTACACAATAAAATACCTTGGCACTCATCACCAGTATAAATAACTTTTACTTTAAAGTAACTGCACCTCATAAAGCCAGCCATTATATACCATACTACTGATACCATCTGAATATTTAAAATAAAGTAAGTAAAGACAGTGACCTTTTTGTAGACCCTCTTACAGACCTCTTTTTGAGTGGTTTTTGCACCATATTCTCAAGCAGTTGACTAAATGCTTTAATAGCCCTACCTGCACGTGTCCCCTCAATAGATGTCCCAGGCCCTAACTCTTGTGTGGGTGCTGAACTATTGTTCACCATTGTGGGTGAAAGGTTAGGTGGTGCTGTTTCATTTGTAACAGGGGCTTCATCTAAGGAGTCAGAGTCAGTCACAGGAAGATCAGGGAACACACTGGAAGCTGGTAGGTCTCTCACGATTAAGGCTTTTAATCTTCCCTCTGGATCCCTCTCACTCTCAGGCTAAAATCCCATGGGAGTCAACTGGTCAGGACCTCTAGAGAAGGGGTGCGGTACCTGATCCTCTATCTCTGACATTTTAACATCTCCTCTAGAGTCCAAATCAACTTCCCACAACGCGTCTAACCACGTATGTGTGCACGTTCTAGGTACTTGTACTGCCAGGCTACTCAAAGCATCAACAGGTGGAAGCAAAGACTCACGGTCAGCATCTGAGGAACCTGTATCTGATTCGTTACTGGTCTGCTGTGGAACAGGTAAGGGGCTCACGTCCAACATCAAGTTTCTGTGAACAACCTTGGTTTTCCCACCCTCATCCCTAACTTTATAAACATGAGTTTGAGGATTCCGTTCTATGACAGTGTAGGGTGAAATCTTTGCCTCCGGGGAGTCTGGATGGACTGAGTTCCTATGAGAAACCTCACACCTCGCACTATGGCGTTAGGTGTGATTGATAAGGGTCAGGAAGGCTTCTTCCCATCAGCAGGGGTCAAATGGTAATCTTCAAAGAGGTTCTTTGATCTGAGGATGGTTAAAAGGAATCATTTGCTCACAAAAGGAGGTAGTTTCTGTAGAAGAGACCAACGAGACACTTTGTCTATAGTTCATCATTTTGTATTTCTGTTAATCTGATATTAAAGCCTTGTTATTATATTCAAATTGTATACTTTCTTAATTTACTGGTAAAGCTATAATAACAAGGCTGAGGACTTACACCTAAACTCAAATCAATATTTCACTGAATGCTGATCAGGTAATGCGGGTATGGTTTGAGCTCTGGGTGAACTATATATATAGAACTCAAATTCATCATCTACAGGCCGCTGAGGTTTATAGAAATTATAAGCACATGCCTGATATCTAGAGTTGAATCCCTAAAAATCCCTCTGCAGAGGTAATTCTAGTTCGCTGGCCACGAACTTATCGAGTCCTTGGTCCATATGTATACTAAACAGCTTAGTGAGAATAGTGTTGACATATAGACTTATGGTTGATGTACTGGGTTAACAGACTAACTGATTTCAGTCTATTTAAATCTTACATAAAATAGTGTGCCCACCGCCATTGGCTGAGGGCGTTTTGAACCAGGTCAAAGGAAGACAACCCAAAAAAGCCCTACAACAGTATAGATGGTGGGTTCCCATTTATCTGCCAACTTCCTCTTCCCTTTCTCAGCTTTGTTTGCCAACAGAATCCTATCACCAACATTCAAGTAAGTACCACAAATTCTTTAGTTGTATCCTTCAGCTTCACGTTGCTGTTGTTTTTTTGCATGGTGTTGAGCAATGCTGGCTGCTTCATGGAGATTTGCCATCGGTTTCTCAGCATAAGTCTTAAAGTCAAGCACTACAGGATCCTTCAGGACTTGTCTAAAGACCATGTCTACTGGGAATCTAGGGACTTGACCATACATTAAATAAAAAGGAGCGTATCCTGTCGTCTCATGGGTGGTGTAATTATAAGCGAAAGTTAGTGTTTGAATCTGCTGAGCCCAATGCTGTTTGGCTACCAAGGGGAGAGCACGCAACATATTTCCTAGCGTCTTATTGAACCTTTCGGTCTGTCCATTTCCCATGGGATGGTATGCAGCTGTGTGTGACTTTGTGACTCCTGTGAGGCTGAGTAGTTTGGATATGAGTTTACTTTCAAAATTTGCCCTCTGATCAGAATGTGTCCGCTATGGAAAACTGTATATGCAGAACACGTTGTCCCACAGCTTCTTCGCTACCTGCTTTGCAGTGTGGTTAACACAGGGAAATGCATGAGCTAACTTTGTGAAATGGTCCATTACGACCAACACATCCACAGATCTTTGTTTACTATCCTCAGCACTCCAACAATCAATACACACCAACTCCATAGGTGCAGAACTGCAAATACTCTCCAGTGGAGCTCGAGCAGCTGGAGCTTGGTGGAGGGACTGATCTCACAGTGATCAATATCTACCTTGGAACAGTGTGAAATCTTCAATGGTGACACAGAGAGACACATCTGCCAGCTTGCAGTTTCTTTTTAAGGTAATGTTTGTAACTTTCATGGGTGTCCAGCCATCTCCCCACAAGGGTGTAACCACTCTCCCTACTAGGACACCTCTAGGACTACACCTGGAAGAAGTGGACTCTACCATTACTATGCTACTGGGTGACATAGGCACATTACTTGGTAGTCTACCCCACAACAAGTATTCTTGCTTAGGGAGGAGAGTCACTGCTTGGGTTAGCTTGACCGTACCCACTTTGTCTGGAATATCAGCACCTCTCCACTGGGTAAGGTTGGCCATCATCTCAAGGAACTGCTCACAATCAGAGGATCCCTGTGTATTACGTGAAATGAGTGTCCAGTAATTGTCATCAGTCTTTAGCTGGTGCAACACATATTTCAGCATGTTGGTTCCTATAATTATGTCATCTTTTTGACCAGCAACCACCAAGACTGGGACTGAACACTTTACTCCATACAAGCTCAACTCTATGTCGTATATGCATTTGGGGCTCACCTGCACTCCTCCACAGCCTACGAGAATAATGCATTGCATTGGCCCTGGCAGTTGTGTCAAAATGTTTTCTGACAAAAGTCTCTGCTCTGCCTCCTTGCTCAATGTGCAGGCCATTGATCCTGTAAACTGCTGGATGTCCAGGTGGTGCTCGGAGAACAATGTGGGCTTCATAGATAATTGGAGTAATTTTGAGGGCAAAGCTGGCCTGCTAGGGTGCGACGGTATCCATTCCACTCGTAAAGGTGCTGCTCTTATTTCTTGCAGCATAGCGCATAGTCTCAGGACAGTTAATCGATGACAGTCCAGAGCCAAAGCCAGGGAGCAGACAGACAAGCTATACCTACAATCTGCTAGCTGCATAGAGTCATCACCAAGGTTAAAATATATTCAGACAGTGTCTGTCCCCCGAGCTAAACAAAAACATAGAAATACTCAAAGAGTCTGTTTTAGTAACTTAATCAACATAATATCTGATCAGACAATGTAAAACCAGCACCTTCGATCTAAAGTTAGGACTATTAAATATTAGATCTCTTACTCCCAAAACTCGTATTGTCAATGAAATTATCACTGATCAGGAGTTTAATATACTTTGTCTAACAGAAATATAGATTAAACAAAATGAGTATATAGTGTTGTGTTCGGCCTGAATTCGGACACTCAGGCCCAAGGTCACTTAAACTTCTAAAACTCTTTGACCGATCACAAACTAAGATGATTTCAAATTACACGTCTCTCCTGAGCCTAATCATCAATTAAGGCCATACTACGCACAGGCTGGCTGGAATGGGTTAACACACACACATAGTGATCTTACACACACACATAGTGAAATGGTTTACACACACACATACAGTGAAATGGTTCACACACAAACACACACACACACACACACACAGTGATTAACTCAATGCTCATAACTTTGCTTTATTTCTATGTTAATCTCCTATCAAGGACACTTCCGTCAGAACCCAGACCTTTTGCTACTGAGGTCACAACTGGCTGAAACTGGTTCCATCGTAAGGACACATACACTTTTTGGATACCTGCTATAAATGTCAGTTCTTTTGTGATTTTTGTCAGTGTAGAGTCAGGGGGACTTCAGTGCTCTGAGGCCCTTTGACCCTGCCTGCTTCCTCTGCCTGCTTTGCCTGTCTCTGACTTGGGATCCCAAATCTTTTGGGGGATCCTATCTCCAGATAAGACATCTCTCTCTCTCTGTTAAATAAAACTTTTAAAAATACTTTACGGTGTAATTCTGACCTCTCCTTGAAGACACGTCGGCACTTGCCAACATCAATAGCATTAAATGAGGCGTGTCCCCCTGCATATACTTTTATACACCAGCCTCGTCCGTCTGGCAGAGGAGGAGGCATTGCAGTTATTTATAATGATAATCTTAACATCACACACAAAATAGGACATACATTTAAAGCTTTTGAAGTTCTTTTTTCAAACATGTATCCTCAAAAAATAAACCTACCTAGTCAATTATACTAGTTATCATCTACAGACCCCCAGGGCCTTACTCTGAATTCCTCCATGAATTTGCAGATTTTATTGATTTGTCTATCTCAGCCACCCAGGTCAGGAGAGAATTGAGGAGGATCAATGCTAGGAAGGTAGCGGGTTCAGATGGCATCAGTTCCAGGGTTGTCAAGTGCTGCGCGGATCAACTGTGTAGGGTAACTGAGCATGTTTCACTTCACTTTCACTTCAGTTTGCCTACCAGTGTGGCATTGATGATGCCATCATCCACCTCCTTCACTGCTCCCTCTCACACCTGGAGACTGCTGGGAGCACTGTGGGAATCATGTTCTTTGATTTCTCTAGTGCCTTCAACACCATCCTACCAACAATTCTGAGGGACAAGCTGGAGCATACGTGAGTGGACCATCACCTTACAACATGGATCACTAACTACCACACTGACCAAAAAAGACCTTTTATGACTCTGTAGACTCATCAGTCATCTTTTACGGTGTGGTCTGCTGGGGCAGCAGTATCACCGCTGGGACAGAAAGAGACTGAACAGGCTGATCTGAAGGGCCAGCTCCATTCTAGGATGTCCTCTGGACCCAGGGGAGGTTGTGACTGACAGGAGAATGGTGGCTAAGCTGTCATCCCTGTTGGACAACATCTCCCACCCCATGCAGTAGACTCTGTTAGCACTGAGCAGCTCCTTCAGTGACAGGCTGCTATACCCACAGTGTGGGAAGGAGAGATTCAGGGGCTTTTTTCCAGCTGCTGTCAGACTGTACAATCAACACCTTGCAGTTTGATCCCTCACACACAAACAAACATATACATACATCCAAAACATTATGGTCTGAAAACCGGAATGTTTACTTAATGTGCAATATGTCTCGTGCAATAGTTCTTCACTGTGAAATATTCAGTGCAATATTCTTCCGTGTAATATTCTTCATGGTGCAATTATTCTTCTGTCTTTTTGTATAGTTTTTTTTTAAATTATTGCTTTATCACTGCTCTTACCTTTTGTACTGCTGTAACAATGCAAATTTCCCACTTGTGGGACTAATAAAGGTTCTCTTATCTTACCTTTATCACAAACTTAGCGGCCTCATCAGACAAAGCTTTAATTATCAGATACTGTAATATTCACCTCGATAATCTCGATAACCCACTGAGAACAGCATTCATTTCTATTCTAGATTCAGAAGGAGTTAAACAGAACCTCATTGAACCCACTCACAATGGTGGCCACACCCTAGATTTAATACTAACTCTTGGTTTAAATATAAAAAACATAGTTGTAGTCCCACAGTCTGAGACGATCTCAGATCATTATCTTATGCTATCACGTCAAGTGCTACAGCTCAGAATTTTATCAGTGATCTCCCAGAGCTCTCAACATTGATTGGATCACCGTCAGATCCCTTAGAACTTGATCAGGTCACTGAATACTTAGTCAACATTCTGCTGCATTCTGTAGCTCCTCTTAAGATAAAATTAATTACAGAGAAAAACATTGCACCTGGTTTAACAATCCTTGAAACAAACCTAATGAAAATTAGAACGTAAATGGCGTCAAACAAATTTAGTAGTATTTAAAATAGCATGGAAGGAGAGTCTCCTGAGTAACAAAAAAGCCCTTTGTGCCACTAGAACAACTTCTCTCTCCACACTTAAGATAACAAAAATAACCCAAGAATCCTATTCCACACCATAGCAAAATTAACCAGAAATAAGGACAGTACAGGATATAAATTCAAATCTAGACAGCTTGATACTAAGCTCTTTAGAAAATTCAATTATATCAAATCAGCTCAAGTTCATGAACTTGTCTTGTCTCGTTGTATTTTTTGTTTAGTTTTAGCTTTCTCTTATAAAGCCCCACAGTTATGGAATAATCTTCCAAATTATGTTCAGGACTCAGACACAATATTTAAGTCCAGGCTGAAAACATATTTGTTTTGTCAAGCCTTCTGTTAGTCCTAGATAGGGGGTAGATCTGGAGAGTTCTCAGGCATAGAGTATTCTGGTAAACTGGGATGTTTGGATGCTGTCGCCCCCAACTCTGACATGTTCACTCGGGTTTGTTAACAGTCGTGTGGTTGTGCTGTTTTATGCCCCAGGTTCCCCTTATGTCTGTGCTTCTTTCTAGGTCTCCCCTTTAGTTATGCTTTCATAGCGAGTCTTGCCGGAGCTCCTGCCTGCACTCAGACCACAATTTGCATAAGTTTTAGTCACTCGTAATATTTCAGCACCACCAACCATCTCTCTCTCTCTCTCTCTCCCCCACTCTGTTGAGCTACCCTGCGGAGATACCAGTGATCCTGCCCCATTCTGCTATCTGGACCAGCTTGACTCACCCTGATACCCTCTTACTTGTTAAAGTTTCTGCGGCTTTCAACCCACTCACTCCTCGCTGAGGAGCCCATATGAACAGCCCTATCTGCCAAAGAACTGATCTAAAATCATCACGGCACCTATACACAAAAAACTGCTGCTGCCCATTTACACTAAGAACTATTATTATTATATATATTTATTTGTTCTTTTTCTCTTTGCTTGTTATTGCTATCCAGTGTCGACCAGAGGAGGATGGGTTCCCCCTTCTTAGCCTTGGTTCCTCCTGAGGTTTCTTCCTACAGCTAGGGGGTTTTTCCTTGCTTTTGTCACCTTTGGCTTGCTCTTTGGGGGTTCGGACCCGGTGTCTGTAAAGCTGCTTTGTGACAATGTTTGTTGTAAAAAGCGCTATATAAATAAACTTGGCTTGACTTGACTAACAACCCATGCAACGGAGTAGAGCTATTAACTATAACTGGTGCATTAAATAATTAGTCAAATGGTTCAACTGTGTATATATTCTGAACAATTATGGTACAATCATCCGACATATTTACAAAAGTCTCCTTCAGCTATTCTTTTAGATTGATGGTTAATGCTTTAACGCTCACACATTCCCTCACCTTATGTGAGCTATCTAGTTTAAACCTGCTCCACCTTGCTGAGGAGGTGTCTGAACTGACTTTAAGGTGAAATTTCTCTAGACCTGCGCTGTCTACAATCTTTTTTCCAGTGGCCAGCCCATACAGAGATTCTGCTGCCTGCAGTGTGCCGTTGTTGAGTGTTTGGCTGACTGACACACTCTGCATACCCTTGGAGTGATGTTTACTGGACCCCTAGATGGCTCAAAGACTGCTGCTGGCTGAGGCTTCTGCAACAGCTCATGATCTAACAGGCCAATGAGAGACTGAATGCAGATTCTCTCTGTCTATGAAGAGGATGGAGGCCCCGTTACATTTTAGGGGTTGGGCAGGTCTTTGGGATCAGTAGCTACTGACACTGCAGCCGATGTCTGTACATGTGCACCATCTGCTTTGGCCTATATGATTTACTTTGGGACTTTGTTTGAGCCTCTCTCTGATGTTTAAGAAGTAGCTCCTGAATCTCATCCGCTGTCCATTTCACTGCGGTTTTGTACTTCAAAACACTTGAATGTGCCGGGTCAGGGCAATGCTTCACCAGCATCATTATGACTTCATGAGAGGGGTCTCCAATGTTACGCCCCTGCCTCCTAAGACATTCATCTGCAATGTCCACAGCTATATTAAGGCGGATCCAATAGTCCATTAGAGTTTCTCCTAGCAAGGCAAAGGTGTTATAAATGTCCGCCAATGGCATTGAGGAGTAAGTGACCTCACTGAAATGCTGTTTCAGTATATCAAAAATGAGCTTCGTGTTTTCAGCAGGCCACAAAGATGGAATACTGCGCAGGGTGACAACATCCATGTTTAACAACATCTCTTGCTTTTCCCATAAGTCTGGACATTATTTCCTGTGAGTGTTCATGAATTGGGACACACTTCTTCTTTAGGTTAACATCCATCATTTCTTCCCACTCATGTACCATGTCTGTACCATCACCCCTTAAGTATTGTGACTCCTTGGCATCAGCCTTCATCACTAACTTCACTCCGGTCATGTCCAAGTCAGACTTTCCTAGGCTTATGGAAAGGTCAGCAAAATGAGTGGATTGGCTATCCTGACTGCCTCAGAAATTTGAAACTGGTTTGCAATGTTCTCTCCTATTTGGCAAGCTAACTGCGTGATTAAATTACTTATGTCTGAAGAAGTCACATCTGAACTAGGCATGGGTCGGGGAGAATGCTCATCTGAGTGCATGTCAGTGTAAGACAATACAACAAGCCTTAATGTTCTAACATCCCGATCTATGTCTGTAAGATCCTCTAAACTGGGCATATGCTGTCCTCGGGAATGTGTACCAATTTGCATGCGAGTGGAGGAACCTGCAGGACTGTCCATTGCACGAACACCCCCCAGTGGGGTTTACATTTACATTTATTCATTTGGCTGACGCTTTTATCCAAAGCGACTTCCAGCACAGAGGAAACAATCAAGCGTTCGCATTGCATAGAGTAACACTGAGGGTGGTGCTACAAGGAAGACCAACGCATTGATCGTAGTTGTAAAATAAATAACAGACGCAATTATTGTAATACAAACATACTACTACAATAAATAAACACGCCAAGATCTTATACTACCACAGAGAGCAAATTCAATAAATACATATGCCAAGTTCTTATACTACTGCAGAGAGCTACTTCAATAACTACATACATATCCCAATTGCTTACACTAACTACAGAGAGCTACTACAACAATGGATATATGTGCCGGGTGCTTATGCAACTACTACAGTATAACAATTGACAAGTACTTATGTAAAAGCTACAATAAAACCAACTGGATCATTATTTTCCGGATGACGTCTGGTCGGTTATCGGAAAGCAGTAGTTCATGTGTGACCACTAGGCTTGTGCTGAGGTGGGTGCGGAACAGTTGAGTCTTGAGTTGCTTCTTGAACATTGAGAGAGACTCAGCTGATCTTGTATCTCTGGGTTAATACTATCCCTCCCATGAACTTGCCTCTCCCAAAGCCTAGCAAACCATCACCCTTATGAGTAAATGGTGTCTTTACATCTTTACCATCAGTCATTTTGACTATTAATGAGACGTCTTTTTTTTCCTTTTACAAAGGTAAATAATTACTTTTTTTTTAAATTTAAATAAAAATTAACTGGCAATGATACACTTAACAGTTACTGCTTTACAATGTTAATGACCTATTTGTACATGCACTCGTACTTGTTACAGCAACCACCGGCGATCACTCTGGCGATGATCTGAAGTGGAACCATCCGGGTCAGGGCACCACTGTAACCGGCCTGCTCTGCCATCCCGGCTACACTGCGTGGTGTTCTAGTGCAAGACAAACAACTGGACACTGGTGATTCCCCGTTCTGGATCTTTATTTGATGTTTGGCTCTCCACCATCCAAGCCAAACTCAGACTCTGTATTAAAATCAAAAGAGAGCACAGGCAATTTTTTATCTCCACCATTCAACATAAAAGAAAACCTCCGCCAACCAAGCCAAACTCAGACTCTATACATTGGAGTTAAAAAAAAACATTTAACACAATACAATGAAATTGCAAATGTGTAAGTATGTGTAAAATAAGATAACATTACTGCTATAAAAATAAAATGTAAATGAAAAATTCACACATACCAGGGTATACATGAACCAACAACCATTACACAATACACTGGAAACCAAGAAAAAATTTCCTAAGTATTGTAATAAAAACACATACCTGTAAAAACCAAAAGCGAGCACAGGCACATTTCTTATCTCCAGCATTCAACACAAAAGAAAACCTTCCATGATAAAGAAATTAGTTGAGACATGTAGGCAACACGAACCCTAAGATAAGATGGCGACCGCTAATCTGAGCCTGTGTTATGCCCCGTAGTGGCTAATTAGCTAGCCTAAAAACATGTCTACAGGTAATGTTAAATAAACACAGAACAGTATTCATGTCCCTGTGCAATAGAACACATGTAGGAATTCCCATGTATGCTGAAATCTACATTAAAACACATAAATGCATCACCATTCATCTGGCCCTCACTCACCTCGACACTTATGTTAGAATGCTGTTCATAGACTTTAGTTCAGCATTCAACACCATCATCCCTCAGCATCTGATTGGGAA
>JBBPDA010092190.1:0-11766 GCA_037974385.1 Arnoldichthys spilopterus
AATAATAGTTCTTAGTATAAATGGGCAGCAGCAGTTCCTTGTGTAGAGGAGCCATGAAGACTTTAGATCAGGTCTTTAATTAATGAACAGTGTGTTATGTGCCATGTTTCGTGCTTAGGTTCTTTTCATCCTTAGGTTTCCGTGTTTTCATGTCTTGCCCTGTGTCCCTAGCCTAAGTTGTGTCATGTTTTCCTAGTTGTCATGTCTAGTTCTTGCCCTGTCTCGTGCCCCCCCCAGCATATGGGTCGCATCTGTTCCTTTAAATGTCCTCGTGTGTCACCCTTCCGGGTCGGTCTTTGTCGTTGTGGTTACGTGTTGCTGTCTTGGTTATCGTGTGTGCCCTGTTCTGTTCCTGTGTTCAGTTCATTAATAAATCCGTGTGCAATCAAGTCCTGCCTGCACTTGTTGCCTAAAACCTCAAAAACGTGACACTGTTTCTGAAAAAGTCATGTAAAACCTATATTTCTACATACCTGACCAGTTCTGTTACCATCAGTCCAGGGTTATTTATGTCTTACATTTGTAAGTTATTTGCATATTTAATTAAACATTAGCTGTTTTACAGTTAAAATCCATGTGCAATTCTCTGCATTTCATTACTTTTACTATTACACGTAGTGTTTTACAGTTCTTTGCATATTTGATACTCTTTGTTCAGATGTAACACACTGTTTAAGAATATTGACACCATTGCATGACACATTTAAGCTATAGTTTAAAGCATTTGTTATATGTGCATGTATGAACTGTACACATATTCAAGGGGAGGGAAGCATTAGAGAAAGTAATTACTTGCTGTTCAGCCAGTTTCTGGAGTAAAGGTTTTTAAATAACTATTGTTTTCAATTTGGGAAAATTGGTTAATGTTTAAAATGTATTAGACAGTACAAAGAATTAATTGTAATTTTTTTGTATTTGATATGTTTTATATTTACAAAAAATATATTAATAAATATATTAACATAATTAAAATATTACTTTTTATTATTACAAAAACAAAATTGAAAGGGAAATATTGAAAAAACAAAGATATTAATTTATTCCATCAAATGGAATACTGTAATATTTTACAAATGTTTGATGTATACTACATGGCCTTCTTTTTCTATTAATAATAACAGTAATAATAATAATAAGAAGAAGAAGAAGAAGAACAACAACAACAACAACAAAAATAATAATAACAATAATAGGCTAAGAGTGAGTAGTTATATAATTACTGTATTTAATTTGGCATGTACCAGATTTTAAACATTAATTAGACACATAATTTAAGTGTCTCTATATTCTGAGCTGCAGACAAGATGTGTGTGGAAAATGGCATGCAGCCAGTGGTAACCTGACAAAACAATGCTTGTCTAGGCTTGTACTGTTGCATATTTGTGCTGTGCAAATATTAGTCAGTTTAAATATTCCTCACTTAAAGTAGCAGTAAAAAATACAAATGGACAACACGATTATATATATTCTAAGGTAAGACATTCTAAGGTAAGATATACACAAACAGTTAACACTCAGTTAATAATTTGATTGAAAATACTGACACAAAAAAACAAAAGGATCTGTATAATAACATTCCACTCAAAGATCATCTAATGATTTAATTCAACAAGAAAATACTGGGCTAATAAGCAGTACAGTAGAGTAACAATTGTTAATTTTCAAAATTTTTACTACTCACATTGTTGGCTTCCGGACACACCTGTGCCTTGAGCTGATAATAAAACAACCATACAAAATTAATTAATTGTAGTACTAAAAGGTAGCCTTATAGTATGCATAATGGTTTTCAGCTGTATTATTAAAGTACTTGGATCCCTCTTTATAAGCCACTACAGCATGCTTCTAACTTCCTGTAGCTTAAATGACTATGTCTAACATGTATTTTATAAAGTAAATACCTTCAGCCAGAGCACTATTTAAAAACACAACAACAAAAAAATACATGTAAATGCATATACATACCTGTAAAAAGAAGGATGCAAAGTAACAGGTGTATAGAGTCCATGGTTAAGGAAACAAATAGCGATCATGTAATGCAGAGGATTCCAAGATAAGGGAGGCTGCTCACACTGCCAGGTCTACAGACCAAACAAATCTTATCAGAGAAACCAATCAAGTCATCCTCTCTCACATTCTTCTCCTTTTCTCTACCTTGCTGACGTTCTGTTACCCACAGCCTTAGGCAATCATTTCAACACCCCTGGTCAAATTACAACCTTTGTTAATTGTCAGTGTGAAAATGAGTACACAATCTCTACCAAGGGACACGCCTACATATGGCATTTTTCAGCAAATGTCACTGTACAACTTTTTGTGTATTTGATGGTGTGAACATCTTGCTAGGGTGGGTTTGGGGAGCAGAAAATATTGATGTTTTTATACTAGGACATGTGGTTTACAAATTCCTTATTCCTTTTCCTTATAAGGTGTTTGTTAGTTGCAATGACTAAAAAATAATGTATGTAACAAATTGTACTTGCTTGAATTTCAACTATTGACTAAAGACCCTCAACTTTAGGCTGACATTCTGTTTCTGAGTGAAACCGATAGAAATAGGACATTTTAATTTTCTCCACAACAAACCCTATCTAAATCTGTCTATATGGTGTAGCAGATAAGGATGTCAGATTTATTCATAAAAACACATGCATACTCTGTTTTGCTAACTCTGTATTCTCCTGCTTTCACAAAAAGACCAAGTACACCTTATCAGAGAAACTAATCAACAAGGCATTCTTCCATTCTTCTACATATTTTTTCAACTGAAATGTATGTATGTATGTGTGTGTGTGTGTATTTATAAAATACATACATATTAGTAGCACTTTGCCTCTCACATACATGAAACAAACATACATTGAGGTGTAGTGTTAGGTCATAGTAATATGCTATGTGTGCTATTTGGGTGTGGTGTGTGGGAGTTGTGTATGTGCCATCCAGTTAATGTGTTTGTTTAATTAAGCAAATAAAAATCAGTCGGTTAATCTTATTGTAAAACTATATGAATGCTGCAATTCCCAATTTTACACAATTCCTCTTCACAAACTCTGCATTTTGTGTTCTCCACTAAACCAACTTTAGTGACCCTAATAATGAGAAAGGATCATGATTCTGAATGTCCAAAATGAGCACTTGGTCAAACTGGTTTCTTGTCCAAACACTGGTTTAAAAAAAGTGCTAAACAGCTTTCTGTCAATCTAAAATGGCGTGAAAATTGGGCATAAACGGCTATGATGTTAAGCTTCAATGGGTGGAATATTCCAAAATTCCATATATTTTGTGTGTTCACAAAAGTTCTATTCACAAAACCAACAGGAAAATCAAGGCCATTAATTAAAGATGTCTCTGTAAGCATGCATGCAGTGTTTCTTTTGTATTACCTTGGGCAGAATATAGACAGGTTCCCTATCACAGTGTCACACATTTTTTCAGAAATCCAAATACATACAATACATAAAAAACATAGATAAATATGTCAAACAGGTTAGTGAAGTTGTTCAGTGTCCTATTTGGACATACAATGATCAAGCACATTAAAAACACCCGACTGTTGTGTAAACCACCCTCATGCCAGCAGAACAGCTCTGACATGTAAAAATGTATCAAAGTGTGAAAAAAACGTGATCATGTGTTAAAACATTTTCATGTAAATAAAAGTGTGATCACATTATGGAACACATAATATGTGTTTATGTGAACACATGGATCACAGTCCATTAACCTGGGCTGTCGCAAACTAAAGCCTGACTGCTGATGTAACTTCCTTTTTTCTACTAAAAGAGACTACATGGACCATAACATTGGAAACAAAATATTTTTAAACTTAACCAGACAGTTGACTCTGTAGAGTAATTGTAGTCATTTTGTTTCTTATTGTTTCAGCTTTGCTGAGCCAAGATCGGTGTTTAAATTGACTGTTCTGTTAGCTATAGCTTGGTAGCATGTTAATGGTTAAAGTAGCAACAATAAAAAGGTGTACCAGCATTTCGTCGTTGTCCGATGAAAACTGCGTTTCTCTACTTTTAAGGAGTTTGGCTTGTTAGTCTGGTTGGTACGTGCGCATTCTGCTCTGTGTACTATAATCTTTGGGCACATAAATGACCAATCAGAGGAGGTTTCATCACGTCATCTGATAAACAATTACACCTCGATTGGATGTCAGAAATGCCCATCAAATCGCGCATATCTCCCGCCGCAGGCCGTAGGCTACGCCCTATGTTTGAAAAGCTTCGCAGAAGTAATCGCTGTCGGTGTTGTAGAAACCACCGCCGAGGTAAACAACCATAAGGTTATTGTTTCACAACTGTGTTCAGATTTGTATTTTTGTTGACACTGAGGAGTATCATTTGTATGCATTTCCTAACGTACTGTAATTCTATACCATTCAGTACTGAAAGCTAATGATGGCGAAAAAAAGCCCTTTTAAAACACTGAGACTTTCGAACCAACCGGTATAAAAAGCCTCTTAGTGCTGAATACGGTTAATAACGAGATGCCCCTATCAGGAAACTATCTAACTTATCAGAGAGCCTATAAAAGCATGACTAATTTGCATTGTTTACCTCGTGAAACAGCTATAATAGTAAAAGTAAAAGCAACTGGAAAATAAAAATGAAATCTACAGGGAAACTCCGGTTATGTTTTTAAACTACATTTCCAAAATTTTAATCGCTCTATTTATTTATAAATTAATTATTGGGTTTTACAATGATGTACCTATTTAAATGTTTATGCTGTTTTTGTGAATTCCTGTTTAATTACTGGTTACTGGCTAAATAACTTCAAGCGAGTCATTTTCACTTAAAAATTATTTCATTTATGAATTGTTATTATTATTATTTTATTGTTCACTGGAATATCTAATGAACTAAAGATATAATGAAAATTATTTATTACTATTTCACTGACACCTGTGATCATCGACGCAAAATTTGTTCACGCTCGAAGCGAACACTGAGGACACCTACTGGTAAAATAAAGAACAAGACACGACGCACTCAAAATTAAAAAACATGGTGTAACAGCAGCGAAGCGTCTGTCTCCGTAGCGCTGCGTTAACACAGAGTAGCTCTGGGTAGCTCATGCACCTTTAAATCTGCATTAACACTCTGCAATAACTTTTCTGCCCTGAACTTACAGCAGCTCCTACAAAACAGCTGATATTGTTACATGTAACATTACTACTGTTAACTGTAGCACAGTTGGTCAGATCACTGGAGCTTTGCGAGTTGTATGGTTGGAGAGTACCCAGTCAAGAATTTTGTTTCGCAGCGATCCCGTCCTAATCTCGTAGGTTATATCAGACTATGAGACTTCTGCGAGATCAGTTTAAATCACATATTGACCACACTGTAAGATCATCATGACATTTATGCAACATCATGTTCCTTATCTATAGATAAAATAAATGCAGGAGAAGTATTTATGTGTCTTTATGGAATTTGTTGCAAGCCCATTTAGGACATTATATTTTAGATCTCACCACGATGTCATAAATATCAAATATATATGACAGCAAATCCTTATCTCATAATGATCTCACAGTGACATCACATCATAATATCACCTGTCTGATATCACAGTTAGATACCTGTGGTATCATACTGTACCCAGAGTTAGATTAAGTGATCTGGGGGCCCAATAGGCAAAGATGTAAGATGGTGCTTGCAGCTTAATGATATTAAAAATGTAAAGGTTTATCTTTCAGTTTGAAGACTCTTTGGTGCAGGGTCCTTTAATGTTTACTGTTGGAGAGTAGTGGCCTAATGGTTGGAACCTTGTGAACAGAAGCCCGCAAGTTCAAGTCTCGACCCATTAAGCAAGGTACCACACATGGAGCAGTGGGCAGCTATCAACAGGACCCTGGGAACAGTACCTTGGTCAAGGGTACCTCAGTGGTACCCAGGTCAGGACTTCAAATGCCCCCCACCCCCGCCAAAAAGTGATGCAAGTAGCATTAATTTCACAATGACATTTAAGACCAAAACATATGCCATTAAAGACCTAGTGCCTAAAATCCCAAAAATAACTCATTATGAAAAACAATTATTGTTTATTAATTAACTTCAGTGTGCAATAGCTCTAAAATGTGTTTGCTTTATGAAACCTAAAGAACAAAAAGTAAATCAGAACTTGTAAAATCCATAATAAATTACTGCCCAACATATAGCTGTTCAATCAATAAAATTGACATTTATAAAAACCCAACTGTTTCTTAGATGCAGATTTCATCAAAAGATCCGAAAATAGTAAAATCAATTTTTTGGGTATAATAAATCAATAATCTGAAATGAATTGGAACCTGAGAATGTGTTGCGTTAGGCTCTTCACGTAACACAAATAGGAACAAAATGTAAAATAAATAATAATGGGCAATTATGTAAATAAATACTGACATTATGTTAATAATGTCTCATCGGTCATCATTTGAACAGTGCTGAAAAGAGTCTTGGAGGGATCATTAATGGCAATGACCACATTGCATAAATTTCACAGTCGTGCATATTTACACTCTACAACATCTGCAAGATCAGGCCATAACTTCTAGAATATGCCACTCAACTTCTAGTCCAGGCACTGGTGATGTCTTGTCTTGACTACTGCAACTCGCTGCTGGCCGGTCTACCTGCAACCTCAATTAAGAGGATTCAGAAAGCAGCAGCTAGGCTGATCTTCAACCAGCTTCCAACAAGCTCATGTGATGCCCTTGCTTCACTCCCTGTATTGGCTCACCGTCTTGGCATGAATCAAGTTCAAGTCCTTGATACTCACCTACATAATAATTAATGGATCAGCTCCCAGCTACATGGAAACACTGATCCAGTTCTACACACCCACCAGATCACTCAGATCAGTGAGGGAAAAGCGCTTGGAGATTCCATCCTCACATGGGATCAAACACCACTCCAGACTTTTCTCCCTTATTATCCCTCAATGGTGGAATAAGCTGCCTAGGTACACTAGATCTGCAGAGTCTCTCTCCACATTTAAGGAGCATCCCAAGAGTCAACCTAAGGTGGGTACGGAAAGCACATAAGGTTATCGGTCACGTATGAATTGTTGCTACCTTATAAATGCCTAGAGAATATCTCCCAGATAGTAATGTTCAACTTAGTTCTTATTGTTGCACTTGCCATCTGTATTTATTGTAGTAGTTGCTCTATGTAGTTATTGTAACACTTGTCATCAATATTTATTTTAACACCTTCCGTCTGTATTTAACAACTTAGAGAAATGTGTTGGACTACTTTGTAGCACTCACATCAGTGTTGCCCTGTGCAACTCTAATGCTTGATTGTTTCCTGTGTCTTGGAAGTCACTTTGGCAAAAATGTAAGAAAAATTAAATGAAAAAATTTATATGTAAACGTAAATAATTAAATTATAGCTATCTAGCTTAATTTCTGTCTTGCAATGAATAATTTCTGGCAAAAAAATACATTTTGGAATAATTTGGGTCACTCGAATTAAACTCTAATGGCTACTGTATAGACTAGATTCAAAATACATTTTTTTTACTATTGTTCTTTACTCACAACAGCCTTACAGCAAAAACATTTTTAAAATGATTTTAAGAAACCATATTTTTGAATGTTTAACATCCCATAACACCCCAAATACATACAAAAAAATGCATACATGAGAAAAAATAATTAGAAATGGATATAAACAATATACTTATATATACAATTATTTCTAATAATTGTATATAAAAACTTGGAAAAATGAACACATTTACCATATACTCTTTTATTTGTGTTTGATGAAGAACATCTATCTATCAAGTTGTTTTAAAAAGTAAGACAATAGTGTGAGCCTAACAGAAGTTCCACTTTGCTTTGAACTTGTAAGAGACTGAATATATTTATAATGTCCTAACTGTTTAAAATACTCATGTAAATTAAATTTAGGTTATTTAAAAAAAGAGTTGATATATTGAATGTACATATTTTTATTTTGTTGAAAATAAATCTTAGATAGTTTGTTTAAACACAATAATTGTATGTTTATTTGAAATATTCTATACGTATTCTTTACGTCCTGCCGAACTTTGATAGTTTGTTTTCAATTATAAGTTAGCTAGCTGGAATTAGATGCATTTTAGTTTTCTTATGTTTTAACTAGTGCTAGTAGGCTACATTAACTTATTAAACAAATCACACACTGTTAAATACAAGCTGAAATCTAAAAAGCATCATTTTTAAATGAGCTTTCCTTATTCAGTGAATTTAATCAATTATTGCTTTATTGCATTTATGATGTTATCGTATTCAGGTAAAATATTTCTGCTTTGCTAACACCTATTTTTTAAAATCCATTAGAATTGACATCTTGACAATTGAAGGCAGACTGGCAGCCCATGCTCGGTTCAGGTCATCTTTTCTGTGGTAAGTTGTCTTTAAATATACTGCTTGTATGATGTCTACACTTTATTAATACAAATGAAAGAGACCTTTGTCATTGTGAACACACACATTCACCACAAAAAAATGTGATCTCTGCATTAAACCCATCACACATGCACACGTGGAGTAGCGGGCAGCTATCAACATCGCCCAGGGAGCTGTGTAGCAGGACTTACTACTGTTATGTGATCAATAACTTTTTTTTTCGTTCCAGTGATTTCAATGTAACAGTGCAGAGCTTCTAGTGTACTTGTAAAGGTACAGACTACTTCACTTTATATACTTTCATAAGAAGGGCATATCCAGCATTTTCCTTGTGCATATGTTAAGTGTTGGTGCACATTCAGGAAATGCTTAAAGAATAGAATAAAACAGAACTGAATAGAATTGAATAGCACTTTATTGATCCCTTATTGAGGAAATGTACTTGTTACTGTAAGGGATCAGGTAGGACCCCCTACAGGTGAAGAGGGACTACCACCACCCAGCGGTCGGCGCCGGTACCCATCTCCCGAGTACTGACTGGGCCAACTCAAACCAGGTGCTGCAAGTTGCATCCCTCATCACCTGGCAATATAGGCAGGGCTGGGACGCAGGGAAGACGTGGAGGATACTTGTTGTGTGCCATCGACAGGCGACAATAGTGGGTTCAGTATTTCACGGACAGCCCCAGGTATGTTGTCTAGATCTGCAGTTACAGTATTTATTTAGCAGCGACAGGTAGTCGATGCTGGCATTTAGTTAAGCGCCAAACCCTAGGATACGGTATTGAACTTTGAACGAACTTTGCATGAATTGAGTGGAGCACAGCTCCAGCGAAGGCAGTCAACCAAACTTCGCTTAACGAAAATAAAGACTCTTTGTTAACCGCACTGGTTTCCTGCCTTACCTCCAATCGTGACAGTTACAGCTGCTGAGGAAGTACATATAAATATACATCCTTGAATACATTTACATACTGAACTATATATACACAAAATAAAATAAAATCTAACTATAAATACACAAGATTCAGTCTCCACTAACTAAAGTCTGGCTTTTAAAAATAGAAAAAGTTAGAAAAGTCATATTGCACCAGAGGTTATTACACATTGCACCAGAGATTATTGCACATTGCAGAGTGATTTTGTTACATTATGAATATGATAAAAAATATTGCACAAGATACAGTTGTCTGTTGTTTTTTTGTGACTAGTTGACTGAGGTGTTGTACAACCTGATGGCAGATGGTATGAAGGACCTGCTCCTTCTTGCATGCAGGTTGTAACAGTCTGTTACTGAAAGGGGCAGTGGTGGCCTAGTGATTAGGACGCTGCCTTTGGGCCCTGGCGGTCGCAGGTTGGGATCCCGGCCTGGGCACTACCGAGGTACCCCTGAGCAAGGTACCGTCCTGCTACACTGCTCCCTGGGCACTGTTGATAGTGCTCCATGTGTCCACATGTCCACGTGTGCACGTGTGATTGGTTAAATGCAGACCGATGATAGTATATATCATGTCCTGACTAGGTATACAGCAAATAACATGAAGGCACATAAATACTGCTACAGTTAATTTGTAATGTGACATTGTGAAAATTGCATGCAAATAGTAATGCATCGTGGCCTACTGGTTAGGAATTTGCCCTTGTGAACTGAAGGTCACAGGTTCAATTCCTGACCAGGGCACACTGCTCCCCATGTGCTATTGATAGCTGCCTGCTGCTCCAAATGTGCATGCGTGATGGGTTAAATGCAGAGGTCAAATTTTGTTGTGGTGCTTGAATGTGCTCACAATGACAAATAGTCACTTTCAGTTATAATGATGTAGATAATTAAACATGCTGTACATTTCTCTTAGCAGTAGGTGTCACTACTGAACAATGTTAAATGAGAATGAGTAATGAAACTTTTTTTTGCAAACTTTCAAAAACAAGACAGCAGTAGACAACAACACAGCACAACACAATCACAACACACTTAACAAATAAATAAATAAACATATGTTAATACAAAAAGGAAAAATAAAATAAAGTTTGCTGGAATTTGTGAAAATAAAGACTTTTTGTTAACCGCACTGGTTTCCTGGCATACCTCCATCATGACAAGTAAACAAAAAAAACGTAAGTGCGGTGGGTAACACATCAAATAAAGACAAACATTGTGCAAATATTAATTATTTTAACAGCTTTTTTGTTCTTTACAGGAATGAGAGTCCAAATGTACTGCTCCAATTCTGTTCGCGCTTGGGCTTTTCCCTCACGCCACATAGGCTTAACTCAGTTCACCTCGCCCTCATTTGTGACAGAATGACTGAGTCCTTTATAAGCCCAGCGGAATTCACCACTCTCGTGGACATGGTGAACCGGCAGGCTGTCGAGATCTGCAACAGGAAGTCGCTCAGCAAAAGGCGCAAATCGAAAACCTGCAGAGATCACTTCTCAATCTGTCCGCCGCGCAACCAATGCTCCGCTAGCCTGCTTCACGTCCCCCCAACCCTCCCATGCCGGAAGTATTGCTCCCTGAGAAGTGGAACGGCACGGAGGGGAAATGCGACGTGTTATTAACTCAATTAAGCCTTATTTTTGAGTTCCAGGAAGCATGCTACCCCTCCGATCGGAGCCGCATTGTGCTGCTGAACTCCCTCCTCACCGGGCGGGCAGGCAGCCGAATGGGCCACGGAGGTCCTCCACTCCGACTGCGACGCGGCATATTCCTACCTGGAATTTTCGCGTCAGCTAAGGCCCGCTTTTCAACACCCAGAGAGCGAGGTGGAGATAGAGTCCAGGCTTTATCACCTTCGTCAGGGAGACAAAACAGCCAGCCAGTACACCACCGAATTTCGTACTCTAGCCGTCCAGGCGGCATGGAGCGACGCGGCATTAAGGACCGCCTACTACGAGGGACTAGCGCCCCGTCTCCGCAACGAGCTGGCCGTGCTCTCCGAGTAGACCTGCGCATATGCTCCAAAGTCAAAGGCAGCCAGCGCGTACCTCGCTCCATCAGCTTCTCCACCTCCGCTTCACCTCACCTGACCACCCGCTCCCCACCTTCCTCCGAGGCCCACTCGCCCGGAGAGGGGGAACCCATGCAATTAGGACGTATCTCTCTGACACCTGTGGAGAGGGAACGCCAATATCGCAAGGGCCTTTGTGCCTATTGCGCCTCCCCCGACCACCACCGTGCCGTCTGCCCTCTCCGTCCGGGAAACGGTGGAACCGGGTGAATAGGGGGAGGTCCTCACCCGGTCTAGTTGCTTTTACCTCCTACACACCCACTGTTTCTCGGCCTACACTTCAGATACACCTCCTCCTGAACCACAAACAGATCGCTGCCACTGCTCTCCTGGATTCAGGGGCAGCTGGCAATTTTATCGATCGTGC
>JBBPDA010092201.1:0-11766 GCA_037974385.1 Arnoldichthys spilopterus
AGTTGCTCTCTGTGGTTGTATAAGCACTTGGCGTATATATGCTCTAAAGAAATTGCGTCTGTTATTTATTTTACAACTACCAGCAATGCGTTGGTCTCCATGTAGCACCACTTTCAGTGTTGATCTATGCAATGCGAATGCTTGATTGTTCCCTCTGTCCTGGAAGTCGCTTTGGATAAAAGTGTCAGCCAAATGAATAAATGTAAATGTAAATTTCATTACATGTTGTACTTGTATAACTATCTATGTAACAAATAAACCTCTTGAATCATTAATTAATTAGTTGTCTATGAAGTTGTGATGTGTATGGTTTTGAAATTAAAAGGCCCTAACTTCTGTTTTCAACCTGAGAATCTATGGGTAATAATGGTACATTTGTTTCAGTATGCAAATGAAAACAGTTTTTACAGAAACAGGTTCTACACAAAGATTATTAGTATAATTTTTCTTTCCTGTACCTTTGCCAAGTGATTTTAGGCTGAAGTCCAGTACAAGTAGGCAGGGATCCATATGTGATGGTGGCTTTGCCATGACATTGACCATCTTCTGTCAGCACACACAACTTCCTGCTTCCTTTTTTCCCTCTTGGAATATTGAACTTTAAAGTGTCATTGGTGATCTCCAATACTGTAATCCTGATGAGAAAAAGCAGATTTACAGATAAAAATAATAAATACAGATCGACCACAACATTAAAAATCTGCCTAATATTATGTAGGTCCCTCTCGTTTCACCAGAACAGCTCTGATCCATCTAGGAATGGACTCCACAAGACCTCTCAAGGTGTGCTGTGGTATCTGACACTAAGAAGTTAGCAACAAATCCTTTAAGTCCTGTCAGCAAGGTACACTGAAAAGAAATCTGCTTTGAATTACCTGATTCAAATGTGAACATTGGTCCCACATGACTGTAGTATATCATACCAACATGATTATTGCCAAAAGAGAGTAAATAAAAGGCAATGTAACATGCTGAAATAAAGTGGGACTAATGTATACATTTAAATCACGTAACTTAAGGCACTTTTTTCCAGTGTATGAGGTGGGGCCTCCATGGATCAGACTAGTTTGATCACCACATCCCCCAGATTAAGATCTGAGGAATTAGGAGGTCAAGTCAACAGCTTGAACTCTGGGTCATGTTAATTAATTTATTACCAAACAATGTTTGCAGTGTGGCAGGGCACATTATCCTGCTGAAAAATGACACTGCAATTTGGAAATACCGCTGCAAAAAGGGATGTACTTGGTCTACAGCAATGTTTAGGTAGGTGCTATGTGTGAAATTAGCATCCACATGAATGTTAGGACCCAAGTTTTCCCAGCAAATCATTGTCTAAAGTATTCTTCTCATAGTGCACCATGGTACCTTTGGAACCATTCTTTCCCAGGTAAGTGAGGCACATGCTCTTGGTTGTCCACGTGTACCAGAACTTGTGATTCATTAGGAGGGCCAACTTCTCCTTTTTTGGCAGTGAACGGGGTTCAGCATGGGCATTCTGACTGGTCTGCAGCTGAACAGTCTCATACACAGCAAGCTGTGATATATTGTGTGTTCTGAAATCCTTGTAACAGCCAGTATTTACTTGTCCAACAAGCTGTGCTTCAGTAGTCCTTTTACAGAGGGGCAAGAATTCATCCTATTCATTCCCACATAGCACTTATCCTTGGCCCCCCATTTCGCCAGGCTGAGTGGTTGTCTTTCCTTGCACCGCTTTTGGTAGTTACTAACCCCTGTAAACCAGGAACACCTCTTAAGACCTGTTGTTTTGGAAACAATATGACCTAATCTTCTAGTCATCACAATGTGCCCTTGTCAAAGTCACTCAGGACCTTTACACTTGCACATTTTTCCTGCTTCCAACACATTAACTTTAAGAACTAAATGTTCACTTGACATCTAATAAATGCCACACATTGACAGGTACCACTGTAAGGAGATACTCAAAGTTATTCACTTCACTTGTCAGAGGTTGAAATGATATCATGCATGCAAACACATATATATACATACAGACACAGACACAGACACACACACGCACACACACACACACACACACACACACACACACACACACACACACACACACACAGAAACACTCCCGATGACACTCACTCCACTGAATGGCACATGGCTCCGTGAAATGCTGGAATCAAGCGAATTTTTGTGACTGCTCCGAGATTTTCGCCTCTCAGCACTGCATTGTTTTTGCCATAAAAAGAGACCTTACTGGGATCCACATTGTGGATTACTACCTAGAAAAACAGATAAACAATTAAATTTGACTAGCTGTAAAACCAGCCTTTTATCTAATACATAGTGCCTTTGATACAGAGTGTAACTAAAGCTAATGTCTCTGGAAAGCACATTAAAAATAAAAACTATTTATTACATGTAAAAGAGAAACAGCTGGTGCTATCATACTGATTCTTGCTGAAAATAAAAATGTTCTTATCTGCAGTTCCCCTTTGGACCCTCAACTTCCCTGAAACACAGAGCTTATTTCCACTGACACTGTGTGTGCCAGTTCCTTAGGTCACTTACTGTGTTCTTCTCAGAATGTAATCCTTCACATATAGAGTCCTACAGATGAGTGGAACAAATGGGCTACATTTTAGTATAAAATTAGATATGAAACTACAAACAAACATAAAACTGAATTTCTTTTTAATATTTTTGACTATTAACACCCAGCACAATCCTGCAGCTGAAGTAAGAAACGTTCTAAATAAAATCAAGTACATTCATACATGTCCACCAATACCCTCAATATACAGTATTAATCGTTTCTAGAGTTATTTCATTAAACTTAATGAATTGTAGGCAAATTAATGTGTATAGATTTTTGTGTTTCATAACCTCACCTGCCTGTGTCTCTGTAGCACTGATTTTTGAATCCAGCTGCAATTCTGACTATCGGAAGACCAGTAACAACCAGCTGAGATACATGATAAACATCTGCATATAAAACACACAAGTTTAGCAGATAGTTTGTTAATAATTTGAGCATCCAAAGATGTGAGTTCAAAATGTGAGACCAATAAGGATTTGTACATGTTAAAGTTAAGGTGAAATAGTGGTCAAGTGAAAAACACATGAGCATGTTTTTGGTCATCTTTTTCAATTGTTCTAGGTTATAGAGTAGGAGGCTGGTATCACAGAATGTACATCTATTAAATAAATAACTGGCAATCACATGCTATACAAAGGAAATCGACTTATTTGCACAAGGTGCACCACAATGAAATGTGAACTCTGCATTTAACCCATCACATGTGGAGCAGTGGGTAGCTGTGAAAAGCATCTGGGAAGCAGTGTAGCAAGATGATACCTTGCTCAAGGATACATCAGTGGTACCTGAAAAAGGTCTTGAACCTGAGACCTTCTGTTCACAAGAGCAAAGTCCTAACCACTAGGCCACAACTGCCCTACACCACTACAAGCACCACTGTTTAGCATTTACAGATTTAAAAAAGTACAAGTCAAGTAAAATGTATTTGCATAAGCGCTTTTTACAAGACTATGTGTAATGTGGCTTTACAGAAATCCACATCACAGCTCCCATTGAGCAAGACACAGTCAACAGTGGAAAGCAAAAAAAAAAAAAGCAGGAAAGAGAAAGCTTAAGAGGAACCGAGATTCAAAGGGGGCAGCTCAACCTTCTTCATTCGAGACCAGAGAGCAAAACAATAATGGAAGTAAGTATGCTATGAATTCTGGCAAACACTACTTGAAGTGGCCTTAAACTGTCAGGCCTCAGATAAAAAGAACAGGCTACAGGTAAGAGAGCTTTTTAAAAAAAAAAACATTTTCTGCCTAATTTAGCCATCAAATAGCAGCCTCTAGCTAGGACATCCCCTGCCATACAGTGAAATAAATTGATCTTAAATTACCTGATTTAAATGTGTTCATTTTTCCCACATGACTGCAATAAAGCAAATCAACATGATCATTGCCAAAAGAGAGTAAATAAAAGACCAAAGTTATTGGTTTGGGGTAATACTGAATTAAAGTGGGACCAATGTACACTTCTAAATCAAGTAATTAAAGGCATTTTTTTCAGTGTATGATACCACCAGCACTGGGAGAGGGAAATCTAGCATGTGGTTCCTTCATGTCATGTGATGCCAGACATTGCATCTTTTCAAGCTGCTAACACAAAGTCTTTGGACAGTTTAACATGAATGGAGGGAAATGCTGACTACCAATTCTGTCATGTCAGCTACCAGACACTAATGCTGGCTAGCTTCACTGATGGGGGAGAGGGAGGGCCCTTCTACCCACCCAGTGAGGTCATTTGTGAAAGAGAATTTTAATGTGAAATGTCTTACCGAGCATATGGCGATGTCCCTCTGATGTCTGGGCAGCTCCTCAGTTTCAGCCTCTCTGTAATTTTCTGATCTTTAATTGTGACAGCTGCTGTGACTGGACATTCAAAAGATAACATTTTCTGTTTTATCATGATCAGAAACAATTGCCAGCATTATGTGATGCATATTCATAAATGCTCTTTACTGTTTTTGAGTAATATTGGTAGGTTAGAACAACTCTTTCTTGTCCCTTAAAACATTTATTTACATTTACATTTACTCATTTGGCTGACGCTTTTATCCAAAGCGACTTCCAGGAGTGTAGACTTTTATATTAATACTCAAAAAAGGTACGAAAAAGAAGGTGCGCAATCATATCCACAAAGGGCTGGTGTGGCTGTGGGTTTCATTGCAAATTTCATTTTCAAATGGAGAGAGCACTCAGACTGCAACAACACGACATATGCAACTTCTTCCTACTCAAGTAAATATTTGATTAGATATATTAGATTGCTGTTTTCAATAGCATGAATAAATTCCACTTCCACCTGCAGTACTGGAGAAAATACCCACATGACTTAATGAGCAAAGTGAAGCAGAAGAGAATATGCTGAGCCTCTGTGCTTGGCGCCCTACTGTTTTCTTTATACACTCAGACTCTTTATACACTCGCTTCTCCACTTCTCCACTTCTCCTACCACTGTTATGCTGATGACACTCAACTCATTCTGTCTTTTCCTCCCAACAACTCTCATATCTCAGCCTGGATTATTGCATGCCTGAAGGACATCTCCTCCTGGATGACAGCACATCACCTGAAACTTAATCCCAGCAAAACAGAACACCTGTACGTCCCAGGGAATACATCCTAAGACCCACAAGAGGCCATCACCTTTCAGAATGGCATTATTATTCCAACAATGGAAGCATGAAATCTGGATGAAGATCTCACATTTTCATCTTACATTAAAACCTTTTTGTGAACATGCAGGTATCTGCTAATACACCATTAGGAAAATCTGTCTACAAAAAAATTATTTCTATATAAAGGATTAGCATCAGCTTGGGGAGAATCCTGGTTGTCTATCAGCTCTTTTTCCAAGTCTAGGGTTACTGGTGTGAAAGGTTTTCTTTGTTGATTAGAAAGCACCCATGTAAGTTGCTCTGGATAAAAGCCTCTGCCAAATGCTGTAAAATGTAAAATGTACAAAAAATGGTCTTCAAACAGTGTTGTTGGAATTAAAATATGCAGCCACGTCAGCTCTTTGCAGATAAGACTGGATACCTCTGATCTAAACTGACCATTAGCAGGTAGTCTTTGGCTGGGGAATGTGCAATCGCAGTTTGGGAAATCTTCAGTCATGTTGTCACATAGATTTTCATCTTTAACCATGAAGTTACATTTAAAGAGAGGCTTTTCTGTTACTTCTAGATTCAAGTGAAGATTTAGAGTGACCTAAATGAGAGAACACAGTAGTGAATAAAAATAATTCTTAGAATTATTTCTTAAATAAAGATAAATGTTTTAGAGATTTTCACAAAAACAAACGTCATCACATACCTCAGTGAAATTTTCATTCACTTGAAAAGAGAACTGCTCTTTCTGAAAAAAATCTTTCGTGGAGATCCAAACAGGTTTTGAACATTTATCCTGAATAGAGCATCTAAAGTGACAAAGATGAGGGGGAAAATTACACATTATGGATATTTGATGTTTTGGACATGCTTCTTGTACCTGGGAAACACTATTATAAAGTTTTCTGGGGCTTTAGTGATGTTCAGCCTGCAGAAATGCTTACAAAGTTCTTACTGAGTACTTCTTCATTATCCAGTATTGTAAAAATTGTTGCCCACCAATTAGGCTGTATTTTTTTTATATAAACAAATTTTGAATTTGGTGCCTGCAAAATCTATAAAAAAGATGGGACAGGGACAAAATAAGAGTTAAAGGTTTATAGAATATTCTATTTACAAACCCCATTTCTGGAAACATTGAAAATTGTTATAAAATGCAATAAAACATGCATGTGTAAAACTGATAAATATTCAAAGAAAAGGATTTTCAATATTTTCTCTGATCAATTTAAATGTATTTTGTAAAAATCAACAAATTTTGAATTTGATCGAAATGTGTGCTGTGGTCAGATGAGTCTGTGTTTCAGCTTGTTTTGGGAAAAATGGACTAGCTCTCTGAATCTACGTATGAAAAGGACCATCCAGACTGTTATCAGCAAAAAGTGCAAAAGCCCACATCTGTCATGGTATGGGGAAGGCATCAGTGTCCACTGCATGAGTTTGAAGGCCCTATTGATGCAGAGGCATTTTAAAAAGATAAATTCTACCATTAAGGCAGTGTATTTTCCTGGGAGGTTCATTGTTATTTCAGTAAGACAACACCAGGCCTCATTCTGCACATGCTACAATAATGTGGATTAATAAACATGTATTTGACACACAGGTGAGGGGAACATGATTAGGCATAAAAGAAGCATCCACAAAAAGCTTAGTCTTTACGGGTAAAGTGGGGTTGTGACTCACCACTGAGTGACAAACTTATAACAGAATGGTTGATCATTTCAAAAATGATATTTTTCAATGCAAGACTGTACAGAATTTAGGTTTTCCACCATATACCGTACATAATATGGTGAAAAGATTTATGGTTAGGGTTAGACAAATCAGAGAAAGCCACCACTACTGAATGTGAAATTAAGTAAAAGTGACTATTTGTCATTGTGAACACACCGCATCACACAAAGTGCACCACGATGAAATCTGACCTCTGCATGTGGAGCAGCGGGCAGCTATCAACAGTGCCTAAGGAGCAGTGTAGCAGAACGGTACCTTGCACAAGGGTATCTCAGTGGTACTATGGCTGGAATTTGAACCTGCGACACTCAGATTACAAGGGCAAGTCCCTAACCACTAAGCTACCACTGCCCATTGTGTAACCTTCAAGCCCTCAGATAGCAATGAATGAGAAGGCAGCACATCCCTGACATTAAGAAACTTTAGCATACCTCTGAGTGCTTCTGGAACACCATGTCAATTCCCAGACTTCGTGACAACTACATAGACACTTACCTGCAGAGTCTTCCCTCAGAAGCCTGACAAAGCCAAAGCAATCAATTAACATTCTGCTCAAAGGCAGTACTCTTATTGTGAGCAGTCATTTCCCCCCAGAGTTTAAAGAATAGTGAACAATGGCAGAATCACTCTCAACCAAACTAAAAGAATTCCTCTCCAGAACTGAAATGCAAGTGTCAGTTAGACACCCTTGAGTACTAATACAAAGCTCCAGAATGCATCTTACCCACAATGACATATATCTTCAATGTGCTTATAAGCCAATGCAACCTATTAGTATATCTGATTCTACACACCAGTCAACCCAAATGCTGATCCATGATGATGAGATAAACAAAGAGAACTGGACAGCTAGCTCCAAACTACTGGCCTTCTTGAAAGTATTTTTTCCTAATAGATATGTGAATCAAGAGAAGAACATCTAAGTGAGTTAGACAACGAAAGATAATTTATATATTATAAATAAATATTATATAATTAAATATTACATAGAATATTGTTAATGAAGAGAACACTGGTTCACCAGTTGATCTAAATGCACTTATGGCTTATATTCTGATATTATAGATTTTAGTGTTAAAGAAATGTGCATTAATGAGCGAGAAACTCATTACATCTCTCTCTTAATGCTATTAATAACAGTGGAGAAAAGGATTGTCTACCTTTGCATATTATTGTATTTTAATCCCATAGTCTGTCTTTCAAGAAATCTGAAGCTTAATTTTATGTCATCTGCATTCCGCGTTCCTAAATTCTCTCTTTTCAGTAGCATTTCTCTACGGTGCTTTCTGTTGACACAATGAGGCTTAAATTTTAACTTAATGCAATCTCAACCTTAGCACTAACCACTGTGAGTGGAAGCTATTTGTCTAGAGGCCGTGAACGGTCAGCTTCCCCCGAGTACTCGGCCTGGCCACGCCCCTCCCAGCTGGGGCTCATTGGGGGACATCAGGGCAGGCCTTCAAATAGTTGAGGAACCCGCACCACAGTGCGAGGTTTCGTCAGTAATTCTGCGACTCTGAGCGTTATTTCTAGTTTTGGATTTTCTTGGACTTTGACCTGTTTTGTCTCTTGGATGTTGATTCTTGCCTGACCCTTGACATACCTGTTTTTGGATTTTGATCTTTGCCTGGTTTTTGACTCATGCTTGATTGCTTGTGATTTCAACCTTGTGCTTGGACTGTGACTCCGATTCTGCTTTTCCTACGATATCCTTGTTTGCTGGCTCTCGACCCTTTTGAGGACCTGGATTTGTCAATAAATATTACCATCTTCCATATCCTGCATTTGTGTCCTAACTTTCTGAACAAGAAATGATACGCATTTTGCAAAGCACATTTAATGAAAAGTGTGGCTGTGGTGTAATTTATAAATATTCTTTTAAAACAAACATGTCTAGTCTTAATGTCAAATGAGGTTGACAGTTATGATCTCAGAGTAACATCCTTAAAAGTGACTGATATATTGAGACCCATTATAATATATAATAGAATAATGTATAATATAATATGTATAAAATAATTCAGTTGGTTTAATGTTTGTGCAGATGTGAGGGTTAGAATATGCCTCATCTTTTTTGTATGACTGGAGCGTAACTTGCCATAATGATTTTGATGACTGAATACAGAGCTGTTGTCTTAACGCTGTTGAGGCTGCATTTGCTTGCTAACCCAAGAATACAGCATTGTGGCATGCCTCACTGTTACGTGGTCTGAAAAACTGGCATACACAAATTAGCCAAATAGAGACCGACATGACTTCTATGGACTTCAAGACATGCTACAGTAAGTCAAGTAATCTCTTAGCCAAACCATGGTCCCGAAAATAGATCTGTTGCAACTCATACATTCTGTTGCAGTATAGCTGCTGTTTTGGTAGTTCTGTAAAGTAGCAAATGTAAAACAGCTAAATGGAGTTATAGAGAGACTCATCAACATAAAAAATATATAAAATGTATGATTATATGTGTTGCAATACAATGGTTAAAGGGACATTCCAGTCTAAACCTCTAAAAACATAAATAATAATTTCTTTGTATCCAGCAGAATACAGATGCTATAGACAAGAAAAGAAGCTAAACTGAGGTAGGCTATCTAGACTAGCCATCTGCCTTGTTCATGTTATTTTGTAGCACACCTTCTACATTTTGGTAAATCATTTCTGTTCTTCAAATAATTAATTCTCATCATTGTAATGATGATTTGAGGACAGTAACTTTCCTAGTCCTAACTGGAAAACTCCCACTCTAAGAACTACTATGGCACCTGTAGTACGCAAGAACATGACAAAGTAACTGTTATATCTTTTTCAATTGTCTCTTTAATAAACTAAACATTTAATGATAATTATGAAAGATTTAAAGAGAAACATACTTGCTTATGTTCACACACCAGCCACAAGAAGGGTCCCTAGAGGCCATGCATTCTTTCAAGGTAAGGTACATGTGACACTGAGTCACTGACACCCGCATAATCTACAAAATATACACATATGCAAAAAATATGATCTACAATAAAAAATCAGTGCCATTAGTTATAAACCACAATATTTCAATTATTCAAATACTAATTTATTCAAAATGTTGCAGGTACTCAACTATCATTAACACATTGCTCGTTCAATATTCTTAAAATTGTATTTAAAACAACTGAGCAAAGAAAAGTTTTAAGCTTTGAAGAATTTCACTTATTTCAGTTCCTTCCTACATTGCTGCTGTGCATATTGGACACAGTCTAATTGCGCAGATTTTTTGTTATCACTGATTGCTATAGCAGTAGATATTACATAAAAAGGTCCATTAGCTACCGGGGATGAAAAAATACTGGGCCAATAAATAATTTAAAGGTGAAATGAGACCTTCGCTATAAGATATCTTTAAATTAACATTATGTGTATGTTTCAGGTAATAGGTGCAAAGGTTTAAAACTCACTTGATTACTTAAAGCTATGTAGATGTATTTATGATCCATAATGTACATTCTGCGAAATACAATCTGGTCATCATCAGATTGGTACAGCACTGTTGCACAGCTAGAATTAAAATCGCTGTCCAGCACAATCTAGAAACACACATAAAAACACAGATTAAGAAAACTGTTATTTCAAATATTTAGCAGTAATCTAATAAATATATATAGCACAATTATTTGCCTAGTTAAAATAAATGATAGACAATAAAAATAAATAATAAAGACACTAGAAAGCACTATAATTGTACTGAATTGGACCCTTGGTTTTTAAGTATGCAAAGTACAGTTAATTTTGAATTTGAAAAATTATCTGATCACAGAATCATGAAATTCTGGATTCTGTGATTGTCACTCAGTGAAATTATAAGACACTGCTCACAAATACAGAAAAAAAAACAAATAGTGAAACTACTGGAAAATTAGCACAAAGTCCATCCATCCATCCATCACCTTCCGCTTTTCCGTGGTTCGGGTTGCGGGGGTAGCAGCTTCAGCAGGGAAGCCCAGACCTCCCTCTCCCCGGCCACCTCCACCAGCTTTCCAGGGGGTATGCCAAGGCGTTCCCAGGACAGCCGAGAGATATAATTCCTCCAGCGTGCCCTGGGTCTGCCCCGGGGCCTCCTCCCTGTGGGACATTCCTGGAAAACCTCCCTAGGTAACCGCCCAGGGGGCATCCTCATCAGATGTCTAAACCACCTCAACTGGTTCCTTTCGACGTGGAGAAGCAGCGGCTGCGAACCGCCCCAGTGCCAGCTACAGGTCCCCGGCTGATAAAGCCAACAGGACTATATCATCCGCAAAAAGCAGAGACGCAATCCTGAGGTCACCAAACTGGACACCCTCCACTCCCTGGCTGCGCCTAGAAATCCTGTCCATATATGTTATAAATAGGACCAATGACAAAGGGCAGCCCTGACGGAGCCCAACCTTAACTGTGAACGCATTCGACTTATTACCGGCTATGCAAACCAAGCTTTTACTCCGTTCGTATAGGGACCGGATTGCCCGCAGCAGCAGGCCCTGAACCCCAAACTCCTGGAGCACCCCACACATAGCACTGCGAGGAACCTGGTCGAAGCCTTCTCCAGGTCCACAAAACACATGTAGACCGGATGGGCAAATTCCCATGACCCCTCCAGCACCCTTGCCAGGGTATAAAGCTGGTCCAGTGTTCCATGACCAGGGCAAAAACCGCATTGTTCCTCCTGTATCCAAGACTTGACAATCGATCTCACCCTCCTCTCTAGCACCCTGGCATAGACCTTCCCGGGCAGGCTGAGAAGTGTGATCCCCTATTTTTAAATAAAGGGACCACCACCCCGTTCCGCCAATCCAGCGGTACTATCCCAGACCTCCATGCAATGTTGAAAAGACGTGTCAACCACGACAGTCCCACAACA
>JBBPDA010092222.1:1673-11766 GCA_037974385.1 Arnoldichthys spilopterus
CCCATTCACCTACGGCAGCACCCCCCCCCCCCCCAACACACACACACACACACACACACACACTCCACTGGACCTCCAGGCACCATGTGCAGAACTGAGCAGAGCCTGACTGGCCCCTGTGTGCTCTGTCAGTGCACAGCGCATCACTACCAGCTACCAGGCCATCAAGCAGAGGGACACACAATAGGCCTGTGTTGTAGGTGAACTGGACGTAAAGACAGTTTCATGTTGTTTAGCTTTCATTTCTCTTAAGCAGACTGTCCACTGTGCTGAGCTGCTTCCACTTCTCAGCATCACAGTCACAATAGAAAATCACAAGATCACAACAGCTGGAGTTAGTTATTATTGCAGTTTTTACATCAATAGTTGATCATTTATTTAAAAATTAAAAAAAAGGGCAAGAAATGCGCTGGAGCTTGTGAACAGCCATTAGATAAGATTAAACATATTTTAGGAAACGTGCAGGACAACACAAGCAAAACTACCTGGCAGTCTGGCACACTTTGGGGTCAAAATACCAGACCTAGACCTAATTTATAGAAAATAATCTCAATTTAAGTTGTAGTTGCATTATTGATGAGAAAAATCACAATTAGATGTTTTCCCCAAAATCAGTCAATGCTAACAGTATCACAAGGCTTCGTAAGTGCCCCCTTTAAGAGTATTACCCTTAACCAAGCTAATTCCAACCCAAGCCATTGCATTTAGTACCTAATTCCATTATTATGTCCTATTTCATTTGGTTTAGCTGGTGACAACCCACAGTCTGCACTGCTGCTGCTGCTCACTTTTGAGCATTAATCGTTTCATACAAGTAGAAGAGAATAGCACCCTACAAACTTCAGTTTGTTGATTTTGTTTGTTTGCTGGCAGCTCCACTGCAGTTCTTTAAGGAACCTGGAGCTTGAGGTGTGGTTTGGGCTGATACATTTTACTCAAAGTGGTTTTGGTGCTGCTATTACTTCTCCTTGAGTCATTAGACTGAATTAACAATAGTTTTACTTGGTTTTTCAAATTGTAATTTGAAATAGTGCAGTTCTCACATCGCAATGGCTGCAATTTAAATGCATTCAGTATTATCCTGTATTGACCCAATATTCTGTATTTCCAAGTTTTAGTTCAGGGGTTGAATCATGGAATCAAATCATGCAGAGCTTGGGACTTGGTGCTCTGGCATATTACATATAGCATGAAATCCTCAAGTCAGAAAAAAATGTAGTTTTTGGTGAAAAAGTGGCCTTGGTAAAAAAATCAGTTAAGTTCAATTTAAAGAAAATAATCAAAAAATATAGAAAATAATAAATTCAATTGAAATCAAAATGCCGATTAAAAAAAAATTGCAATTAGATATTTTCCCCAACTCCGTACTGCTCACCTCTGGTCTGTTTTAACCAAACTGCAGCAGATTGGTTGTGTCACAGTACAGAACTGTAAATCATCCAAATCCTAATCAAGAGTTTCAGGTCAGGAGCATCAGTCTGCTTTGTTTCTCTCATCCGTCCTGCTGTTGAACTTGATAATCAAACTAAGGTGGTTTCCCTGATTTAATTTAACTGGGATGGCAGTAGTTCAGAATTCAGGTCTGTAGAGGGGGTGGGTTCTTGGTTTGTGTTCTGGGAGGGGGATCACAGGATTTTAGGCTTTTGTCTCCCTCTGAGCACTTCATCTTTCAGTAGGACAATTAACTTAAGCCACAGGGCCACAGAATGGGACCCAACAAAATCTTAGTGCTCTTTGCTCATTCTTTACCTGCTCTTTCCAGTGGTGGGAAAAGTACAGAGAAACTTTATTTAACTTTATTTGAAAATGTGGAACCAATACATGTCTGAGTGTAAGTCAAAAATATTAACATTTACACAAATTCAAAAATGAAACAGGATTTTAAAAATAAACTCTGCATGTTTAAAATGCTACTTTTATACTTTTTATATTTAGCAAAATGTGAAGATCTTTCTAATAATCTTACTCAGTAGGTGTTGCTCACTCAACATCTCAGCCGAGCGAAGAGCATTGTGGTTATTTCGCTGTAGAAGGCTGACTAAACTGGTCAGGATGAGCAGTAGTGTGGTTGTGCATGTGTGCTGGAGATAATAGTGGTGTATAAAACTGACCTGCAGTTTTAAAACTTCTACAGACAGGAAATGTCTTGAACCTGATGCTGAATAATATTCAGACCTTTATGTTTTTGGTTGTTAAACTTATGCCTGGTTTACACTCCATGACTTTAAGACTTGATTTTGAGTACAGCAGGTCACAGCGCTTAATAGGGCTCGATTTCACACATTGATCAACAGTCACTATGTGTGAACACTACAAAGACTGGTCACTGAAAAATCACAGACTGCAGCCAGATATCTGGCCCTGTCACCATCAAGCTATAGCCAATGAGATGGCAGGACATAAGATGATGGAACGAGGGGTGGTTAAAAAAAAATTATGACGGAGAGCGTGGCTATGTCAGGTGCACTCAGCAAACTGAACAAAATTTAATGACTTATATCCAGCTCTCTCTGTAGGACAGACGATCCATACTGCACATGTGTGTTGTTCCATTTCTTCACCCATATCCATTTCTTTTTCCTTTCACAGTTTATAAACAGTGCATATTCATGTTGGATGTATATTGTAATCTCCTGTTTCGCGTGAGGGCTGCACCATTTCATTTCTGAAAGGTAGTGTAGTTGGTGTCACCGCTCCGTTCACACTACAAAACTGTCTGTCTCTCGAGGTTGTGCAGTGTGAACAGTACAGCAATCAGATCAGTTTCAACATCATGTAGTGTGAAGGCATTAGGCTGTTATTCAATGTAAGTTCTAACTTAAATAGAGCAGCAGTTCTGGTGCTGTGTGAGCACCACAACCTCACAGGTGCTTAATTAGGGTGGAACTGAAAAATTTAAATGAGAAGCCAACTTCAGCCTAGTTTAAATCTAGTAAAGATTGTAGATATTAGTTAATAATACAGAAGGTCCTTTTCAGTCATCCATGTGGAAACAAGAGCTTGTGCTGTGTGTTTAGCATGAAAGAAAGGAGCATCAGGTCAAATCTTAGACCTTACTGTACAACTACAGTGGTTCTTAGATGTAGAACTTTGTGTAGTGGTGGAGTGAAAATCACAAACGGTCTCAATTTATTGCTGCTTGTTTAACACATGATGCAGTAAGTAGCCTGCAATAGACTCTTTTTGGCGTTTTTGCTTCTCTATATATCTCCCAACTACTCTTTCCTTCTCACAGACAAACAGATTGCATCCCAAAATGCATACTAGCACACTAAATAGTGTTAAAAAAGAGTATACATGCATGAGTAATGTGTTCTGTAATGTAGCTTGTGAAGAATAGTAGTGTGTGGTTTGGGACCCAGCTAAAGAGAAAAACCCAGTGACACATCCAGACAACCACCCCCACCCCCAAACACCAGTTCAGACCGCACAGTGCAGCACCACTAGCTAAGAATGCTAAAGGTTTGGCCATTCCAGCCCTCATTGAATGGGGGCTGGTTTTTATTTCAGAAGAAGTGTTGTGTGTACCTTATGAATATATTTGCTGAATGTTGAGTCTTGAGCTCCATTTTTAGGCAAAGCATGAGAACTTAAAGTTCAAGAATCCAGCAAATGCGCATTTCCACCTCATAGAGAACCACTATTATAGGAGATTTCCAAATATTAAGATATTATGATATAGCACAATATTGTTTATAGATCATATCACCCAGCCATACATTCATCTAAATCTCTACTAAATATAGTTGAAATTGAAGTTGATAATATAAAAATATATTTAACCATATTAACCATAACATTAACCTTACACTAAAACTTACCCTTTCCCCTAATACCTAGGATTCTTCCTTGTTTTCTTATAAATCCAGTATTTTTCTACTTATAAATCAGCGTAATGGTCTTCTGAGCATCCCGTTTATAAAATCTAATTATGTAAATCTCATTTGTAAGAAGACAAGGAAGCCTCTTAGATATTTATTAAATATAAGTATTTATGTTAAAGGGAAGAAAAAGGTAACTAAGAAAACTATAGGTTGAAGATGGTTTCATCATTCCTTTCATGATACATCTCCATGGATTTGGTCCTTAAACATAGCATTTTATGTTTGACACAATTAAGAATTTACTGAAAAGTGATATTTAGGTTAAATGAAGGTCTGTTTATTAATGTGTAAAATACTTTACAGTTGCCACAACCTAACTCAGTCCAGCTCTATAATAGACCACAATTTTTTGTATTGTACAGAAAAGCTAAAAAGTTGCTACAAAAGCGTTCACACTTTTGGCTGTGGGAAGTACAGTGCTCACAGCTGTGTGTTCTCTTGTATGTTGTGTGACTCACTCAAGGTCAGTTCAGCTCTTGCAGTGTGGAGGTTTAACGATGAGACGTACTGTAAAGAGGATCATATTAGCTGAAGGTATGAAAGTATGCAGTTGTTCAGATTTAAAGGTAAACATTCTGAGGTCTCCATTACAGAAATGAACCTCAACGGTGGAAGACTCAAGGGGGCTTCTGGTGCCATGGGAGCCTTGGAGCCTAAATATTCAGCATAGCAAAAGGGCACAATCCTCCAGGACTCCTCCATGTGATTAGGACAGAGAGGGGGGCAGCGGGGGAAGCAAGTTACACTATGTGCTAAAGCACCAAGTGACCTATCAGCAGCAATTTATAGAAGTGGAATGAAGCCACTGGCTGTCCCCTGACAGATTCCCATTTCCACCTCATGTCAGTCTTCTCTAATCAACTGGTGTCTTCTTGTAATTTCTCTTCTTGTCTCTTTTCATGTTTTTTTTAAATTTTGCCTTGTGTTGCTTGTTGTCTTGTTTTCTTATTATTTCTTCTTCAATTCTTTTTCTTCTTTTCTGGTGTCTTCCAGCTTTTTATCATCTTGTTCCTTATCTTTTTGTCTTGCCTCTTATTTCTTTACTCACCTCTTGTCTGTTGTCTTCTGTTATTTATCTTCTTATCTATTCCCATATGGTGTCATGTCATTCATTCTCTTCTTATCTGATGTGTTTTTGTTAATTTTCTACTCATCTCATCAATTGTCTCATGTCTGCTCTTCTCTTCTCTTCTCTTCTCTTCTCTTCTCTTCTCTTTTCTTTGCTCTTCTCTGCTCTGCTCTGGAAAGGGCACAGTGAACCTTTCTCTCACTTCACACTTTCCATCCTTGCTCACTTAAACACCTACTTTCTTACTTAATCTACTGCTGATAACATTGAGTGCATGTCCAGTCTCTGCACTGCTTGTATGTCATGATATTCCTGTTATGTATTAACACATCGTGGGTCCCTGTGAAAAAGTCCTGCTTCAGTAGGAGAGATGTAGCTACAAACATGCAAGTTTTACCACATGGCAGATCTAACCAAAATGTGCCCAGAGGAAAACTTGCTTTAAACCCCTTTGTTTACTATTCAGTCATAGTGTACGTGCTTGACACCACAGTGCAGTTAAGCTTTCTGATCTCATGCAGAAAGACAACTGCTGATCCCATGCTTTTGTAAACCATGTGTGCGTGTGGTTTGACAGTAGGCTGGGACTCTGTTGTTCCTCAGCTCATTGGTCCAGACCAGGCAGCCTTGCTTGCCAGTTTTCTCTATCTACACCGTACCAGTGTTGGGCTTTGTTAAGGCCTTGTTGAAATTATAGTATGTGACCCACTGCCAGCCCATATGCTGATTACACATGCAAGCAGCGAGATATGGTAACAAGACATCCAGACAGTTGTTACTAACAAACAGCATATTGTCATGAAGAAAAGTCTTTTTTATTTTATTACACACCATAAAAGCTGCCAGCTGCCAGCTGTTTGTGAACATGCTATTATGGTAAAGTTAAACATTTAAAGTAACAGTCCATTATTACTTGGAAAACAAAATGAAGAGTAAAAGAAAAAAGGAGAATGTTTACCTCCTATAAAGCTAGCATTTTAGAAAGATGAAGTTTTCTTATGATAGCAACAATATAAACAAAGTTGAATCTCTTTACTGTGACCCAACTAACAGGTTCAGTAGCAGTCCAGTCACAGTAGTCACAGTTGTAGCCATAACAATAACCCTGCTCAGTGTAAACTGTACACAGAAGATTACACCTGAACAATAGGCCCAAATATGTCCTGCAGAAAAAGAGCCTGAAGTCTAAGTTCCATACATACCCGATGACACGAAAATATGAAGAAACATTGCATTATACTATTATTTGCAGTTATTGAAGCTGCTATTTTAAGTAATGAATCTGTTTGAACCAAGGCAAGTCTACAAATTTGTGTTGAGGATGTAATATTTTCTGAAATATTTACTGTAAAGCGCTCTAAAGAATTCTGGTTATGTCTGTGGGTGACGCAGCTTGTTGTGGCTACATCTTTGTTGTTGTTCAGTTCATTTTACTGTGAAGTAAAGCACTGATTAATTTCTCCTTAGTGCTGTAGTGTTGATTTCCCTGTTGGTGCGTGTCCAGCGCTGCTGTTTCAGAGAGAATGTCACACTCAGATAGATGCCCTCTTGGACATTTATCCCCCTGCCCTCATACCATAAACACTTTTTCCTTTTGAGCCTTTGAGTTGTAATTGTATAACCTGCTAATGCAGAGCAACACTTCTCCAAGTTCACAATAGGTGCATGGTAGCTCAGTTATGTGCTGACTTTCAATCATCTGTATTTACGGTCTACATTTGTCAATAATTTATTGTTCAAGGTGGTGGAATTGTTGGATTTATTACAGCTCCCTGTGGAAATGAAAATGCCAGTGTTCATGAAACTCACTATTGCAGCAGTACAATTGATGTAGTTTTTTTTAACTTTAGTCAGTCAGTGTGGAAAATCCCATTTCCAGAAAAGTGATATGTTAATTTACATCAATCATATCTTAGCTGACAAAAGTACCACATTTTCAGTAGTTTTACGTACCAACTTAATTGCATTTTGTAAATATACACAAATTTGGAATTTGATGACTGCAAAACACTGAACAAAAGTTGGGACAGAGGCATGTTTACCTTTGTGTTATATCACCTTTCCTTTTAATAGCACTTTTTATTTTTTTTGGAACTGAGGATACTAACTGTAGTAGTTTTGCCATTAGAAATGTTGTCAATTCTTGCTTGATATAAGACTTCAGCTGCTCAAAAGTCCATATTCACCATTGTCTCATTCTCCTCTTCATGAAGCTTCATACATTTTCAAGATCTAGTCGGTCAAGCACCGACACTGTATCTGTGAAGCCACGCTGTTTGGCATTGTCTTGCTGAGACAACCATGGATGTCTTGGGAAGAGACCCCGTCTTAATGGTAACATATGTCTCTCTAAAATCCTCAATGGTGTCAATGGTGCCTTCACATACACCCAACTTACTAATACTGTGGGCACTGATGCATCCTATACCAGATGCTGGCTTTTGTACCTTTTCACTAATAATGGTATTGATGATTGTTTTACTGTTTTTTTTTTTTTTTTTTAGATGAGCTCAGGCCTAGAGAACTCATTGGCTTTTCTGCATAGAGTTCCTAGAGTATATGGCTTCCTCTTTGCTTATGTAACATAAAGTTGCAGCGCATTTCTGCAGCGATAGACTGTGTTAAGTGACTGTGGTTTTCCAAAGTACTCCAGAGCCCAGATGGCTATATTTGTCACAGTAGCATAATGGTTTTTCAGGCAGCACCACTGGAGGGCTTAAAGATCATGTGCATTCAATAGTGGCTTCTAACCGTGCTCTTTATGTGCTGAGATATCTCTGAATTCTCTGAATTTATTCACAGTATTATGTAGTGTAGACACTGAAAGACCTATATTCTCTGCAATATTGATTTGAGAAATGTTCTCATGAATGTCTCATGAATCTTGGCACAAATGGCTGAGCCATGACCCATTTTTGCTTACACAGGCTACTTTTATACACAGTCATGATAATCTGTGCACTTTTCAATCATATTTTAATTAATTTCCAAATTTTGTTGAGTGTGGTGCAGTCACCAAATTCTAAATTTGTGCATATTTACAAAATTGTTGTTCAATATAATTCTGACTATTTGTTTTTACTTCATTTTGTAAATGGGATTTGTAAATATCTCATGTAACACTTTACTCTAGTGAGTTTCATTAGCATGGGCAATCCTAAAAATAAGCCCTAAAATTCCACCACTTGTGTATTGACAAATGTAGACCGTAAATACAGATAACTGCAGGTCGACATTAAAAATGTTTTTTAACTGACCTGACTAGGCCAGCTTTCAGTTTTGGCCTTATTCCAAAAATGAAACAATATTATTTGTGAGCAATGCATGTCTAAATAATAAGCGAAAATGACATGCATATAATCTGTAATTGAAGGTTGTGTTTTCTTCACAAATAATGCAACATTTGAAATCCACATTCACTTGAATTTGCTGTAGGTGTAGTGCTGTGCACAGTAGCAGGTTTGACAACATTTAGAGATCTATTAATGTGAGAATTTTATTTCATAATAGTCTACTACTTTCAATTTGTCACTCAGATTTCGATGAAGAGGTTACCATTTCACCCTTTTGTGATACCCTTTCCAAGACCATCTGGGGTTGCACATTCTTCAAGTCAGGTCCCCAAAACTTCTTTAGTAACCTATAGAACTGCGACTACTATTTTATTATTTAGCTTTTTATCTCTTCTCACATCTGGTGTCATCTCATTCTTTCTCTTCTTATATGATTTGTTTTTGTTAATTCTCTACTCATTTTGTCACCTCTTGTTCTCTCTTTCCTTCTCCTCTTCTCAGTTTTTTGTGCTTCTTCTCCTTCATCGTCTCTTTTCATGCCCCTTCCATGCTGCACCAGTACTACCCTGAAATTGTATATAGCAGATCAGTCAGCTGGCCCAAATCTCTACTATTCTGGTCCCAGCCACTGGGCCATCCTTACTGTTGAGCCTTGGCTAGGCTAAATGACTGCTGCCATTTTTCATTTGGCCACAATGGATGAGTTCAGTCAGTCCACTAGGGTTTAATTCTCGCTGTGCCTCTCATTGGATTGTGATGTACTATTTTTTCCACCCAGATGACACAGCAGTGTCACTTATGTCACTTGAGTTGTATGAAGTGAATTGTCAGATATAGAATTACATTTTAAGGGAGCTGATTAAATCTTGTGGTGTTTCAGTAGAATCCCAGGAGTTCTTGATCTCTCCATGACGCTGGAGGTTTTAGCTCCTCATAAGAACAGGAGTAAGTGTGAGCGGCTTAATGTGGAAAGATGAGAATACAACACAGACAGAGGTCATATTTAGATACTGGGGGGACATTAGTGGAACTGTTTCCTTTCATTAAGAATGGAGAAAGATAGAAGTGTGTCCAAAGGTCACAGTGATGTATGAAATCAGAGCATCATACCTTGAGCGTTTGTCAGCTGTGCAAACGTATTTTCAGCAATTGTTTTAGTGTCACTGGTGACAGTTATAAATAAAATAATATTCATAAATGAAATTTTTTAAAAACTGCTGGCACAGTGGTACAGTGATTAGCTCGCCTCCTCACAGCAAGAAGGTCCTGGGTTCGATTTCTGGGTCAACCATAGGTGCCTTTCTGTGCAGAGTTTGCAAGCTCTTGCTGTTTATACGTGGGTTTCCTCCAGGTGGTCCGGTTTCCTCCTGCTGTCCAAAGGCTTGCTATAGGTTGATTGGATTCTCTAAATTGCTTGTAGGTGTGAGTGTGTATGAATGGTTGTCCATCTACGTGTTGCCCTGTGATGGGTTGGCCTCCTGTTCTGGATGTACCCTACGTTGTTCCCGTAGTAGACTGGGTTTGGATCCAGCTTACCCGTGACCAGAAATGAAAGACGCAGTTTAGAAAATGGATGGATAGATAAATGGAAATATTGAAAATAAAGCAGTCATCTAAATCCTTCATTTATTGTCTTATTGTTTATGGTCAAATGCTGAATGACCAATGTGTGAACAAGTGCTTTATTTGAACTTGGGCTGTCACTATATCAGGTTTTTTGTACACAATTATCGTGGTCGAAAGAATTCATGATAATAATATTATCGCACTAGCGTTAATGAGCAGTACTGCCACCTACTGTGAAGTGAAAGTGACCATTTGTCATTGTGAACACACTCAAGCACGAA
>JBBPDA010092233.1:0-11766 GCA_037974385.1 Arnoldichthys spilopterus
CATCCATCCATCCATCCATCCATCCATCCATCCATCCATCCATCCATCCATCCATCCATCCATCCATCCATCTATGTGTTAACCACTATATAATGGTACCAATAGTATATTACCAAATACCAATAGTAATGGTGCATCAAAATGTGCAGCAGTGTGTTATCAACCAAAACATGTCGTCTGCCCAGGGTTGCCCAAACTTTTGCACACAGCTATATATTTCCCCCCAAAAATCATACTAACTGTGTATAACTAAGCCTTGAGGTGATGAAGCTTTCTCCAAATATGTGCTCATTCAGGTCTCGTCATGTGCCTGTCTTCCTAAGCATAAACAGCTGTATAATATCCATAAAGTCATTAGCATACCACAATTAAGATAATTATCACTTCATTATAGATCACTGCTGGTGTAATATTCGAGAAACGCAATCTTTATTAGAGTTTTCATAAACAATCGCTTCAGTGCACACAGCGACGGTCGAGTCTCATAAGCGCTAACGTAGCTACGTGCATTGGCCTGTCAGCTTGTATTTCGTGCTCGCTGTTCTTGTTGGGTGTTAATTTGTCAATCTGTATGCAGCACGAGCCTCATAACTTCCCCCGGCTTCCTAATTAGCCACTACCTGAAGTTTGTGGGGCTTTGATTGCCTTGAGGGAGGTGTCCTGGAAGGCTGGTTGGAATTAGCGCGGGGGCAAGCGGCGTGATTGCTTGCATCTGGTCATTAAACGGCAAATGTTTAAACTTTCTCCCTTTTCCCCTACCCTCCGATAAAGCAAAGCAAGGTGCAGTCAGATGCAGCTGCCGGAACAAAGACTGTTGCTGTTCAAAAAAAAAAAACAAAACAAGCAAAAGGGTGCAAGAAGAAGGATGGTGTTTGAGAATGCTGACAGCGCAGAAGAGCGGAACGACAATGGCATATTTTGGTGAATGCTAAATCGAGAATTGGTTTTTATCTAGTGGAACACTCTATTGAAAACTTTCAGGAAATGCGTTTTTCTACTCGTGACCTTGTTCTAGCTCTCTTGTTCTTATTATAGAAGCAAACCACATTCTCCAGTGTTCAGCACCTCAAATATATTGCTATAACTTTATTTCAACATCTATATGAACAGAAATGTTATGGTTTTCTCTGTTGCTGTAAAAAAAAAAAAAAAGAGGAACAGAACTATTTGGAGTCATATACATTGACAACGTTATGGCATAGACTTGATGAACCACCTTGGAGAAACAACAAGGAACCTGAATGCAGCTGAGCGCAGAAGAATTTAAAATTAGCCAAAATGAGCTTGTTCCTGAACTACAGCAGTATACGTCGAAGTGTGGAATTTCCTTCATTCTACTGCTGTAGGTGTTTCTCTGTAGAGTTACAGGACACTGGGAGATTATTCTACAGTTTGCATGATTTTAATGCATGTTTTCCAATATCTTACTGCTTTCTTTTACAATTGGAAACAGAAATGTTATATATTTAACCTCATAAACTGGCAATCAGAAATGCGTAAGACAATGCAAAACTGCAAAAAAAAAAATTTTTGAAGAGTTTAACACAACAAAAATGTGCACAATAAATGCACAATTTTGTGAGCATTTCACTAAAACTATCATGCGACAATAGACTTGACTAGTGCTGATGAGCTGGTGGTAAAGCTACAGTTAAAAACGTATGGGAAATTTGTGCATCTATTAACATCATCGCAGCTTTTAGCCCTACTTCAGCATGTCCATGGCTCAGGTTGAGGAGTTTTTAGAGAGTGTGTTTAAGGAAACATCTATAAAAAATACAAACTAATTACCTTAGTACTTAAAAAAAACCACTGGTGCAACACAGCGAGAGGCATTGATAATTGATGTTGGCAAACAGGAGAAACCTATATTATAGCCTAGCCCAGCATTCCCCAAACTTTTTCTGCAGGGACAAAGATACAATTATTTTCAAGCCTCCCCAAAACACACTCACACACACGTCTTTTTTGTGCTTCCACGAGTATTACGAGAGAATTTTTCATGCTTTGGCATGCTTTTGACAGCATATAATAGTTTTATCTTTTCCTAATGTTTTGGGATTTTTGAAATGAGTGTTAATTTAAAATCATTTCTTGTTTCTTTTTGGCCTTTAAAACAATTCTGATTGCTTAGTTAATTGTCTAAACATCAGCCCCTATTAACTGATATATACTTCTATAAAACCTCTATTAACTGATACTCACTGATATATATAATGTTGGACATCCCATTCCAAACAAGGCATTACTTCCCATTTGCCTTCCCTTTTCAGTCGCCACTCTTCTGGAAGGCTGTGCCCAGTAAGTGAAAAGAACATTTGTGAGGGCATGTTAGATTAGAATGCCTGGCTTGCAGTCAATGTCCACTCCCCCCTCCCACATGTCTTCAGCTGAGGTCAGGGCTCTGTGTAGACCACTGTGGTGGAAAAGAAAAGGGCCTTCGCCAAACTGTTGCCACAAAGTTGGAAGCAAATACCTGGATAAATTGTCTTTGTTTGTTGTACCAGTAACATTACACTAGAACTAAGGGGCTTAGACCCAACCTCTTAAAACAGCTCCAGACCATTATCCCTCCACCACCAAAATGTACTGTTAGACCTATGTGTTCCTGTAGGTAGGGCTCTCTTGGCATCTGCCAAACCCAGATTCATCCATTATACAGCAAAGCACGATTCATCACTGCAGAGAACATTTCTACTGATCCAGCCACCATAGCAGTGGTGGCTGCTTTACCTCATTCCAGCTTATACGTTTGGGTTCTTAGGCTTCATGCAAAGGTTGCATCCTAGGATAGTGCCACATTTAAAGGCAGAGAGTTCTTTAGCACAATCCATTTATGGCAGAAGTGGAATAGTGGTTAAAACATTGCCCTTGTGAACTGAAGATGGCAGGTTCAAGTCCCGGCCTGAGCACCACTGGGATACCCTTGAGCAAGGTACCGTCCCGCTACACTGCTCCCTGGGGGCTGTCGATAGCTGCCCACACTCCATGTGTGCACGTATGATGGGTTAAATGCAGAGGTCCCATTTTGCTGTGGTGCTTAAGTGTTTACTATGACAAATAGTCACTTTCACTTCATTTTACTGCCAATGTATGTCCAAGGAAACTGTATGCCCATGGGCTTGATTTTATACACTTGTTAACAGTGGATGTGGGCTGAAACACGGGAACTCTGCAACCAGGAGGACTGTCTACATGCTTTTGACATGTTTAGCTACACTAATACCATCATCAAACAAACCAAGGCTGAAAGATCAATTATGTATATATGAAATATATGCCACAATTCTAGGGACTTTTGCATTCAGCCTTTAATAGCGCTTCATTGCATTCAGTTCGGGCTAGGGCCTTTGTTTTTTCTGCACATGAATAAGGACGAGTCATCCTTGGACTTTTCAAAGGAGCGAAGGTAGCCTGGAGGAAGCCACCCCCACAGCAGAAGGATACGGTACACAAAAACCAGCAGTGAGAGGAAGACACAGGGAAAACAGTGAGGAAACAACAGCAGAATATAAACATTCACTAGCAGTAATGTGGCTGTGCAAATAGACAGACCATGTGTGTGTTTATGCCTTTTTTGAATTGTGTGGCCTTCACATTATGAGAAACTGAATGCTGGACAGTGTCTTGAGCATTGTGTGCTTTTATGTCTTTTCTGAATTGCCTTAGTTGGAGTTTTCATTCAGGCAGGTTCATCATATTTCTGCAACCTACACATATTCATGGCCAGGTCCGCTTAGATTTAGAATGAGGCCTCAATTGATCGAATAATATGGCTCAATGTGGTGACTTTAATGCTTTTTCAGCACCACAATGTGGTAGAAAGTCTATGGCCACAGGGACTATAGACTATTGTTGTTCGTGTGGCCTTCTGAAGTACTTGTTGACCTGGAAAATTGGTGATGAAAACAATCCAAAAATTCAATATATCCAATAATCATGCAGAATGTGCTACATAGTAAATTTCAGCATGAAGCATAGTTAACTGGAGTGGCTGGCAGAAACATTTTTAACCAAAAAGGCTGACCTTGCACTTACTGTAGCAAGCTAACTTACCTGCTATTAAGAGTAGAAACACAAAACAAAGTTAAAGAGTGTGTATATTCTTTTATATGTTAATCTATGGAACTACCACTCAGTAATGTCTACGTGCAGTGAACTAGAGGGCATTCTTGATAGAATCAAATCTAAATATGGGACTATGTAAGTCATTCATTTTTTCATACAGAAAAATGCACTCCCAAATCTATTAGCAGTATTACGGTAATGCTAGCAACCAACCCATCAAAATGTAGAAATATGGGAAATAGTTATTTTTATTAATTTGTTATTCATACCCTCTCACTATTCTTGTGTATTCCTTTCACTTGAGGTCCACATATGGCGTTTATGTTGGTTTATGTGCCAAAAACATTGTCAATTCACTTTTACAAACTCTCAGTATCCATCTCATGGTAATGGGCTTTGTTACTAATTGTTACCATTAAGACATATTTATAAATCTCTGTTCTGATTGGCTGCTTTAGCGTCAACATGAATGGGAGGCACTAAGCTTCTGTAGACTGATATATGTAAATGTGAAGTGAAAGTGAAAGTGGCTATTTGTCATTATGAGCACGCCTCGTCACACAAATTGCACCACAACGAATTGTGACCTCTGCATTTAACCTATCCACATGTGGAGCAGTGGGAAGCTTTCAACAGCACCCGGGGAACAATGTAGCAGGACGGTACCTTGCTGAAGGGTTGGGATTTGAACCTCCTAATCACATGGTCCCTAACCACTAGCCTACAACTGCTGATTGTTATTAGTTTACAAAAAGCATGAAAACGAACTGTTCTTGCAGTTTTCTTTCTACATGCATTGTAGGGAATGGGGGGAGAGTGAACAAAGTCTTTTGAAAGTTTACATTTGTGGGTTTTTTTACGATTTTACATTGTTCATCAAGTCTTACATAATGACAGTGATGAACAATGAGCTTTCCTGATATGTGCCCTTTAAACTGACTTGGGTTCAGATAGTTAGGGGTGTTCTTCATGCGTTTGCTCTCGTATCGTTTCGGTTTCAGGCTTTGTGATATTACTCCTAACAGCCGTCTTCAAGGATGGATTTTAGCTTAATATGAGACATGTGACACTACGTGTAGAAGGTGCACAGTAATTATGCTCAAATGCACCATTCCTTCGGGAAGCCTTATGTTCTGGCCATGACGGGCCTTCAGAAATTCCAGTTGTTTGACTCGGACGAAGTGATTCACAAGCGTATCGCCTCAGTGGGTTGCCCATTAAAGAAAAAAGCTAACATTTCTTTGAGGTGATCTCTTATTCTGTGCTTTTTGAACCCTCTATTTTTTTTCTCCAGTCATCAAAATCGAAGTCTTGTGTATCTCCTGAAATCATCAGAAAAAGCCACCTTAAACTATCTGGACCTTCTGGCAGCACATTAGCAGTTTTATCTCCAAACGGCAGCCTTTCTAGTCCTGCCAGCGGGAGACCTTTTAATGGTGGCCAAACTGACTTTCAGACCGAAGATGAAGCGCAGTCTCTTTTTTTTTCTACTGTAAAAATAAATAAAGAAAGGCCTGTGCCCGTGTGGTGCTGTGGTAGTGGGAGGGGAGTTGAGGCTGATATTTGTACTCCGTCTGGTGCAGGGTTGGTGCAGTGTCGCGGTGAGTTTTTTTGAAGCCGCGAGAGTCAGTAGTCATGCCAGCTCCATTACCACACCGCCGCTCGCCCAGGCCAAGTCTGCATAATTTTCATGCTTAAATGGATTTATTGTGAATGCTGCATGTTCTAATGAGATTTCCCTCCCTTTTACACCCTCACTCTCCCTCTCACCCACCTCTCTCTTCCTCTCTGTCCTGCTCTCTCACCCATACAACTCGTACTTGTTCTCTTTTCCACTCTGTCTTCCTCTCTCTCTCTCTCTCTCTCTCTCTCTCTCTCCTCTCTCACACTTCCTCGCTCGCTCATACACCCGGTACCATTTTGCTCTCTTGCTTTCCCTCACCCCCCCCTCTCTCTATCTATCTCTCTCTCTCTTACTCTCTCTCTCACTCTCTCTCCCAGGACCATTTTGCTCTCTTGCTTTCCCTCGCCCTCTCTCTCTCTCTCTCTCTCTCTCTCTCTCTCTCTCTCTCTCTCTCTCTTGCTCTCTCCCCCCATTCCCCTTTCTCATGTCTCTTCTCACCTCTCTTTTTATGTCTATAAAATGTCTCTCTCTCTCTTTCTCTCTCTCTTGCTCTCTCTCTCTCACTCACACACACACACACACACACTCCTTTATACACCCTGTACTCATTATTACTCTGTTTTTCTATATATCTCTCTCCCATTTGTCTTTCTCTTTCATCTCTCCCTCTTAATTTTGACTTCTCTGTCTTCCATTACTTTCTCTCTTTTCTCACTTCTCTCTTTCTTTATGTGTCTCTCTCTAATATCTCGCTCTCTCTCTCTCTCTCTCTCTCTCGCTCTCACTCACACAGACACACACACACACACACAGACACACACACACACACTCACGTCTTTATACACCTTGTACTCATTATCCCTCTCTCTTTCTTGCTCTTCATATATACCTCTCTTCCATTTCTCATTTCTTCTCAGGGCAGTGGTGGTATAACGGTTAGGGAGTTGCCCCTGTGTCCTGAAGGTCGCCGGTTCAAATCCCAAACCGCTGAAATACCCGTGAGCAAGGTACTGTCCCCAAGCACTTATCCCCAGGGCTGCCAACATCAGCTGCCCACTGCTCCTACACCGATGGGTTAAGTGCAGAAGTCACATTTCACTGTGGTGCACTGTGCTGTGCTTTGGTGTGTTCACAATGACAAATAATCACTTTATTTTTCTTTTTCTCCCATTACTCCCAATCCCCCCCCCATCTCTGTGTCAGATATCGGTTGGCTGTCAGTGATGACGGAGGGTTATGTATGATTGAAATAGCTGCTGCCAATGGAACTGCTAATCGACAGGAGAAAAATGTGGCCGAGCCCATGTCAGAGGTAAACCCAGTGCTATAACCGAACCCAAATGAAACTGCAATGGGTACGTAGTTGTGCCAGTTTCCAGCATATGCTTGCAAGGAGGGGGCGGCTGCTGTGTCAAGCTCAAGTAATGCAATCACGTCTTCAGCAGATTGTAGAAACGAATAAATTCCTCCTGTATCTGGATTGACGGCACAACATCAATTAGCAGTAAGCGCACTGCAGACGGTTGCCCACATCCTTCAACTTAGAAAGAAGCCTGTTGTGTCCAGTGTTCAGATGAAAAATCAGATGAAATGTCATTCTTAAGACCTGTTCAATTGAATTAACTAATAACACATCGTTCTTACTCACACTGGGAGCTTTAGGTCAGTGCACACTGCTCTTTTTAGAGGGAGACAAGAAAGAAGGTGAAGAAGAACAAAAGTGAGGGAGGGAGGGTTGATGAAGCGATGTTAAAGAAACAGGTTGGTGTTGTGTACGTTGTTTAGGCTTTGGAGACCTTGTTTATGACGTGTGACGTAAGCTCCATGTTTTGAGGTGCCAAATAAGCTGCATAAACCACATAATAGTCAATTACTTGTCATTCTTAATTACAATAAATACTCGATACTTTACGATTTGTACTTAAGTAGCTTTCTAGTTGGTGACTTGTGCTTCTACCAAAGTGGTCTTCTACTCAAGTGTGACTTCCAGGTACTTTATACAACACTGGTTGTGTCAATAATGGGTTATGTATGCAGCGTTTGAGGTAATAGTCCATTAGTTATAGTTTAAGTACAGGAGAGATGGTAGTTGAAAGTCAAGTATAATGAATTTAGCTCCACTGCCAGGGGGAAACAAGTGGCTCCTCAAAGCAGAAAATTCAGTAAGAGTGACACATCAGTTAGTATATGACTTCACATATGCGTCTGCATAAACACTTTATAGCCCTGGACTGAAATGCACTGCATGTTGACATCTGAATAAGATGTGCACATTACATGCACTTTCACATTTGTCTTGATTAGTGTTTTGCCTGTCAGGTTGCAATTGATTTCTGTCTTACTATAAAGCATAAAATCATACAAAAAGTCATTTCAAACTATATCAGAAAGTTACCTGGACGTCTCAGATGGGCAGCTTTTAAAAAGCACCGCCTTACTCACATACTAGTTCATGCATTAGACAAATAAGCAAGTTTCAGCACCATGATGATTAGATTTTTTGTTCTCACTAAGGCCCTGTGAATACCTTTCTGCTGAGTCAGGTGAGTGTAGGTGTTGATTAATTCCTCTTGATATGGGCATTGCCTCCTACTGAGCACAACCTGAACAGCCAGAAATACTGTTAGTCATAAGATGATTAAACTACTATATATTGTTCCTATGACAACACAAGGGGTGGACTAATTAATGTAAATGTCAAACCATATATTAATAGCAAAGCAATAAGCAGCATGCCCACGTTTGCCTTCAGAATAGTTTAGTTTATCTCAGAATGCTGTCTTGTAAGCCTTGAATTATGTATTGAGGGTTATTGGAGGGTTTGTCCAGTAACCTCTGTGTAAAAAGAATTCTTGTTATTCAGTCTTTGTCATTACTGTTTTAAAATATAGTAATAAAAAACCATGATATGATTGCAATAATACAATCAAGGCTGTGCAGCCCATACCAAATATATATATATATATATATATAATAAAATGTATTATAGTATATATGTATTTTTATCAGCTTAATTGAACATAAATATAAAATGAGGCTTCACACACACACACACATATATATATATATATATATATATAATTTACCAAGTATATTTGTGTACATAATTCTAAAATGTAAGAAGAAATCAGTGTATTTATTAGATTAGATTCAGCTTAATTGTGCAGAGTACGAGTGCAAAGCCAATGAAATGCAGTTAGCATCAAACCAGAAGTGCAAAGAATAGTATAAATTACAGAAAGTGCAGTATAGGTGATGCTATATGTTACAGTATGTACAGTGCTGTTGTCTGTGGAGAGCAGTATATACAGATTATATGTACAGTGTATTAAATATGTAATAAATAGGATTGAAGTGGATTATATACTCAGTATAGACAAATATACAGTTGTTTGTAGAAGCATAGACATATGCGGTAGATGTATGTACAATATAAATCATGTTTTGTGCAAAGTGAGTGATCAGTCTTTATAAATATAGGATGTGCAAACATAGAAAGTGCAGAAACAGTGCCAAACGAGTGCATAGGCTTATTGCTCCGACGAGGAGTTTTGCTGAGTCTGCTGGTGCTGAGGGTGGAAGGAGTGTAAAAAGTTCACAGTTGGGATGGGATGCATCCTTGGAGATACCTCCACCCTGCACATACAGACTTAAAGCATACGACCAGGTACTCCATCTGGACCAGCTGCCTTATGTGTATGCTCACCCTGCTTAAGGTAACATAAACCTCAGTGATACAGGCAGTTCACCAGGTGGGAGATCTATTTTGAATGTAATCTCCTTGTTACTGTGATCAAACCATTCACAGAAGTTATTGAGCAGGGTTTTTATATATGCTGGAAATATGTTATGCAAATATATATTAATGTATTGTTTATTTTAACAATATACTGTAACATATTTCATTTCTGTATGGAAGTAACCTGCATTACAGTGCAATTACCGTTGTCTCAAAAAAGCAGCCCTGCTATAAATTCCAGCTTCTGTCTCGTGGGCAGTGGTGGTCTTGTGGTTGGGACAGTGCCCTTGGGTCCTAAAGGTCGCAGGTTTAAGTCCCGGCCCGAGCGCCACTGAGGTACCCTTGAGCAAGGTACCGTCCCGCTACAATGCTCCCCAAGCGCTGTTGATAGCTGCCCACTGCCCAGCGTGTGCATGTGTGATGGGTTAAATGCAGAGGTCACATTTCGTTGTGGTACTTGAGTGTGTTCACAATGACAAATAGTCACTTTCACTTCACTTTCAGTCACTCAATTCCTGAAAATAGTTGAATTTTCAAGGCTGCATGTTATAGCGTTTAGCAGATATTTACTTAAATGTCATTGTAAATAGGCCTGTGACCACCATTACTCACCCAGTGCACTTCCCAGACTGATCACATCAGTGATTTTACAGTTGTTTTATTAGTGAAATTGCAAATTGGGCTTATTTCAGGACCTCTTTAGCACTCTTTGTTCCGTTGACACCCCACATGAGTGCTGATTGGCAGACCTCTGTCACAGCCGACACATGCTGCTAATTGGCGTTCATGCATATTGCGACTCATTGGTGTAACTGCCTTTGTGATTTACTTATTTTATAATTAAAGTCCTCTCCATGCTGCATTTTTCTATTAGTTAGTCCACCTAATGTAACTACAAAAGCTAATAAATCAAGTAAAGCTTGGTGTTATTTCATACTGGCTTCTCATAAAAGCACAAATTGCACAAAACGTCACCCATATTTGGTCTCTCTGCTTCCTATTAGAAGAAAGAAGCTGACTCTTTCAATATATTACTGCAATTATGTAGCTATGTAGGATTATGAAGAAATACTTGAGACTCTGTCTTGAGCAAAATGGTGCAGTTATAAGAGTGGGAGATAGAAAAAAGTGTTTAATCAAATATGTGTGACTGCTAAAGAGATCAGTATCTGGGACACATTTACAGTGAGTGGAAAAACTATTTTGTGTTTCTATTGATGCTGTTTTCTGTGTCTGGGAAATTGGCCTTTAATGTTTTCATGTACAATAAGCTAGTAAATAGTTAACTAATTTGTAAAATTGTCATGACAAATAATAGGGAATAAGTCTAAAGTGGACTCTCTCCAAACTCAGGTCGCTTTCGGCCCCACTTTCCTGGGGGGTGTTCCATCCCTCTCTGGCCTGCACGACAATGCAGGAAACGTAACTGGGTTTGTGGGCTGCATCCGTGAGCTGCAGGTCAACACAAAGGAGATCTACATCGCTGGGGAGGCGGTGCAAGGTAGAAACATCCACAACTGCGATGCTCCAGTGTGTCAACACCAGCCATGCCGGAACGGTGGGACCTGCGTCAGGTATGAAAGCATTATCCCAGTGCTGTTTCCTCTACCAAGTTCTCAAATATTGCAAATCTGATACAGCGTTCGAGCAGATATTTATTTTTGTAGCTAATGTGGCCACACAGTACACAGTAGTACAGTGCTAGTACAGTCAGCAAAACTTTACATGCTGGCCTACCACACACTTTGTCACTCTACCCCAATCAGCGCTCTCCATCCCCCTTCACCACCACCAGATTTCTAATTTCTTGGGGCTATTTTTGCACCTGGTCTAACCCTATTTGGCCTTTTGGAAACTAGTGTCATTGCTGTCTCTCTGTCTGTCTGTCAGTATCATTGTTTTCCTTGTTGTATTCCACTGTGTTGGTTCCGTTTTACGAGACTGTCCATTTGGCTTTGTCTGCTTTAGACTGCAGATGTTGCCCTCTTATTAAACCCTGCTTTTCCATCAAACTCTCCAGCTGATATTACAGAAAACTTTGACAAAGTTTGCAGACTCCATAAGATCCTCAGTGAGCAAGGAAAACAAATTCAGGCTACTAAATTACACCTTGCACATGTGATACCAAACCTAGAGGGGGTGGTTCAGTATTTAAGAGCTCCTGTTGCAGCGCCTGCTACACCTGTTTCCAACATTCAAGCTGAACCTGTGATCCAAACTTAACCCAGCCCTTTCACCAGAGTTAGGCATACAAATAAAAGTTCAAGTTCAAGTTTATTGTCATATACAGGTAACAATGGAACATCATTACCAGCAATGAAATTCTTGGACTCGG